>JASANE010005717.1:0-133428 GCA_030248225.1 Trileptium ribeirensis | reverse complement strand
TTTGTTGTTCTTCGTTCAGTTACGTGTAATCCCCAATGTGGCGTAGACGAATATTTTCCAAACTGCCTCAATTATCCGAGTCTTCTGTGGTGACAAAATTATAGCTGTATCTACAGAAGCTGAATGAATTTAGGATTAAGACGATTAAAAATAAGCTATATATATATATACCCGTTTGTCTAGTTATATGAGTCACTGCATGTTGCAGTTATACGAAAATATACTGTTCCTAACTTTCCATATTGCTTCTGTGCACATATACTTTAATGTTACACTCATACACAGGGCTTTTTTGTAGACAGAACTATGTGAATATACAGTCATCAACAAATATAATACTAAAAAGCTAACGAAAAGAAAAAGACAGTCTTATGACACAGGTATTGTTATGCATGCTTCACACAACACTGTCCATGCAGTAATAAGACCACATATGAAAAGCGATGGACAGCATCTAAGAATGAACCTGACAAAAGGTGGACATAGATACAGTAAGAGTCTTATGAGCTACAGTGATTAACAATACAATTTCTGTAAACAATGTGGATGCTTGTTAGATTCAGCAGCCGCAGCTGCAGTATGACATCAATAAAGAAGAATGTGTAATAAAATAGCGCAAAGTATAGATAGATAGATATGCTCGAAGATAGGGTTACGATTTTCTAGGTGAGTCTAATGCGAAAGACCCTTTCTAGCACCTTAATAATTGTGATTACGCACTTTTATTATTGCACTAAGAATTCCAAAACCTACGAAAAAATCCTAGCAGTTTCTCTATGGGACATGCTATCAGATCATCGGTACTAAGTTCTTCTTTTCCTTTAAAAGATTTCCTCAAAGCCTTGAGTCTTTCACAGTGCATCATTAGGTGTCCAGCTGTTTCTTCGCTAGATTTGCAGTATCTGCACATGCTATCTGTGGTCAGCCTTAAAGTCCTCATATGTTTTCCAAAGGGTCCATGTCCTGTCGGAAAGTGCATTGCTACTCTCATTCGGTCCCTGCTCACTCTCCACAGATACTTTGCTCTTTTGGGCTCAATGTTGGGTGTACACATCTTCGATTGTCTGTACTTGCGGCAGTTATGCCATATGGTGGAGTGGATCATAGTGATTCTATCCTTAATGGCATTTTTCAGACGACTGCTGCTTACAGGCAAGCGCGGTTCAGGTCCAATAAAGTATGCGTTTGAGCTTTGGCGTGCTAGTTCATCGGCTCTTTCGTTGCTGCCATGACCGGCGTGGTCTCCAATCCAGCCGATGCTAAGATGATTTCGATAACCTAATCTATTAAGACTTTGTACGCTGTCCACGACTATAGAAGATTTAATCTTTAGATTCTCAACTGATCCAATTGCCGACATACTGTCTGTGAAAATTCCTATGTGTTTGTTCCTCATATTTTTTCCTAGGAGTTCTTTTGCACATCCAGAAAGTGCTGTTACTTCTGCTGAAAGGCTGTTCGTACTGACCCAACGGAACAGAGATTTGAGTTCCTCCTACTGTATTAATTCCTGCACCACATTTCACAGAGTTGTGCTGTACAATCCTTGTACCGTCTGTAAAACAAACAATATCTAGATCTCTCGTTGCTTCGGCAGAGTAGTGTTTTACATTCCATTTTTTAGAATGCCTTACACTGCAGACTCTGTATACCTATATCGACCAAATATATAATTCAAACACCAGACACACATGCGGCGTGTAAACAAACTGGTCTAACCCGGTATTGTACTATTGTCGTCGAAGTCAGATGTCGAAAAGTTAAAAATTACGCTAGAGGCTCTTTTCCATTATCCCCACCAGCACGCATTTGCTCAAAAATGGTCAGATTCTGGAA
This sequence comes from Trileptium ribeirensis, assembly GCA_030248225.1. Taxonomy (NCBI): domain Eukaryota; kingdom Metazoa; phylum Nematoda; class Enoplea; order Enoplida; family Thoracostomopsidae; genus Trileptium; species Trileptium ribeirensis. Next base: position 131,592 of record JASANE010005717.1, on the reverse strand, counting down.
ATTTTCGATTTTTAGGCTCCCTTGGGAACCCAAGAAATTTTTTTCTTAAAAATTGCATTTTTAGCCTCTATTCGACTAAGCTTGATGAGCTGAATCTAATGGTTTTATAACGGGATCCGATAAAAGCATCCTAAGTTACGGCCAAAATTGTTTAAATTGCTGAGCCTCTCAACCTCTGATAGTTTTTGGCCATAAGCTAGGATGCGGTTACCGGATCCCGTTAAAAATACTTCAATCGATTCAGCTCGTCAAGCCGCATCGAATGGTGGGTCAAAATCTAATTTTTAAGAAAAAAATTTTTGGGTTAAATCTAATATTTTAAAAATTCAATTTTTTGGTCGAAATGATCATGGCAGGTCTCGGGGACCACAAAAATACCAAAATTTCCAGAACCTGGCCATTTTGGGGCAAACGCGGGCTGGGGGATAACGGAAAATAACCAAAATAGCCAGGTTTATAAACTCTGGCAGGGTTCTTCTTCTACCATGTGTAGATGACTCGGCTCTCATGAATCGTGTCAGACTCGACTCGTGTGATGGCAAGCCGGACTCGACAGGGCCGTTAAAGGATTTCTATAATAAAAGTTTGTGTTCTTTAACATTAGAGAGAACATATTTGGATACCGAAAAAGCAACCACATGTAACTGCTTTTAGAGATCTTCACAGGTATTAAAAGTAAGTTGACTGTTTTACAAGAGCGTTTATCGCATCACCCAATCTTGTCTAAATACACTTGATTCGCCTCGGCTCTCATAGACAGGTCTTAAATATATATATATGCTTTTAGCGCTTTCAAGTCGAGCCGAGGTTATCTAGACTGTTCTTATTGATGGCTGACTATTGTACTACATAATATACACAGGAGTAATTACTAATATATTTGCTAATGACCATACCAGAGCTATTAAAAGTCGACCATAGCTTTTCCAAATACACTCGGCTCGGCTTCCTCAGGGAAACAGATCTTAGGCACTGGTTCGGCTCTCCACACATCATGGAATGCTCTGCTCGGCTCTGCCTAAATTCTCACTTCTATTGATAGGCTGATTCTTTCCTCTAGTGTATATATATTTCACAAGAACAATATTAGTATATATATACAACAGCACTAAATAATACGTGTAGTTTGTCCGTAGCAAACCATGTTCTTATTGTTGTTGAAGTAGGAAAGGAACAAAATTTAAAGCAATCCGTTCTTTAAATATAACATATTAATAAACTTTAGTAGAATTGTAAGAAATTGCTGCTACCAAAAACAGCAATAATCCAATAAAATAATTATATATGTATATATATAATAAAAAATAATCAAACATTCACTAGTAATTATTTTATTATACACACGTTCATCGATATGCATACATTCGTATATATATTTGATTCCACCGTCATGACGCAAATAACGCACAAAGGTCACACGTACGCATTTCGTATCTAATAGTAAAATATTCAAATTCAAACGCAACTCGTACTACTATTAACTAACTACTAACCAATTCGATGCGTGCAGTACAAAAAAGCAACTAGTAAAACCAAAAATGCACGCAGCAACAGCCCAACTCGCACACATCGTAACACCAGCGCCACCGCCAAAGTCTTAATTTCAAAAATCCGTCGCTCATTCTCGCTTCGTTCGTTCCTTTCTCGCTGTGTTGACGAAAAATTATTTACATGACATTGGTTATTAGTTTGTGCAAAAACATTACTATTATTATTATTCGTTATGAATTATCTCAACGTATCCATGTACTATATACGTACACATACATAACTTCTACGCTATACATAATATGTATAATGTATAATATATTATATATACGAGAAAATTAATATGAAATAATTACGTCGGAAACTATAATCACAAACGTTCAGCACAAACACAATGACGCACTGGAAGCAGTTCCTGAGCCAGGAGGATCAAATAAATTTAGGAGTTCATAATTTCATATCGCTTTATTATAACTGAACGTGCCCTTGATTTCATTTATCAGTCGGCGCGCCGACGTCAACTGCTACAACCACAATCGCAAAAAAATTGCGTGAAGATTACACAGTTTTTGGGGAAATGTGGAGTAAGAGCTGATCGAAAGGCCTGTAGCAGGACTGCCGTTGATACCCTACCTACACCCCAAAAGAAGGCCCAAACCCCGAAAGATGCCCGACACCGAAGGGGTCCGAACCCTGAATGGTGCCCGAAACTGAAGCAAAGGCTAACCCTAAAGTTGCGCCGACCTCCGAAGTGGGTCTATTTTCATTTGATTACAAAATGACACTAACTGTATGATCTACCTTCTACTTGCGCGTCTAGATGAAGAACGTGACAATTACCATAAACGACAAATTGGTGGTTTCTATAAATGAAGATGCAGTTTTACAAAGTATATATATAATTTAAGGAATATTAAATATATGAAGTTGCAAAGTATATTTGCGAAATATTTACCTTTAAACAACGTCATGAGTTTACAAAGTGGGGCTTCAAAGCGCAAGAAGGCCCGTGCTCAGTAGGAGTTGTTGTCGACGTTAACCAAGGTAACTCAATATTTCGCCTACAAAACCCCTGCAGCTGAGCTTACAAGCGAAAACAACTAAAGGACCATGAAACCGACTCCACTCACCAGAATTGCATGGCCATCTCGTTCGACCTTCAAAAAAGGCTCAAAATGTCAAATACTATTCCTCATCAGGCTCAACAGGCGCAATAATCTGAAAGATTTTGGCGCGCCGTGGTCGAACGAATCATTGATGTTAGCGTGTTGTTGGCTTCGCGGAACTTGGCAATCCGGTCTGAAGCAAACGACAACTTTCTCGGAATTATCCAACTGTTTGAATGTTATATTTTCGAGTTTTATGTAATCAATGTTACCGTTGCTATAAGTAAGTACCATGCTCTTTAACTCTAAGTCGACCCTGTAGCTAGAATCAACAGGAAACTCTTCCTAGAATCGCAGTGTGACGGTAATAATGATTGCTAATTTAAATTTGTGTTATGTACAAAATGGAAACTACGTAAAAGTTGTTCAATATGGGTAAGCGCAATATGGGGGCACACAATATATACCTCTTTGGGGGGGGCAGAAACGTTTAACGACGGCACTGGCCTGTAGCCACCGTGTTAGCAGCATACAGTGGTTGTTACCGCAAGCATTTATTAATTTTTTCATATTAATAACGACTAGTCCAGGGTTCTAAACAGCCGTTAGCTTAACCTAAACTAAGCAGACCGAAGAGTCTTTAAAGCAATCGAGACTTTAAGAAGTGATCTACTCTATTCCCATTTATTAATATCGCCAGAAAATATAATTAAACCTGTATCACATGTTCCCTCCGTCGCTGTTGCTGCTGTTGGCTCGTCAAATACTTTTATCCACGTAATCCGATCAGCCGCTGTATCAAGTAATACTGCTATCAGATCACGTAGCCATGTCCGCCATTACGCTGATCACGAATATATTTCCGAAGCTTTAAAACTTGGGCGCATATGCTAAGTTAAGTAATCAAATAGCTAATTAATTAATTTTATGCAAATTTTAAAATCACCATAAAATTGTCGATTTTTGGCACTCGGGGATTTTCGATATCGCTGATCATGAATATGTGACTTTTAAACCTCTATTTGCTAATTAGTTGAATAATTAGGAGATATTACTAATTAATTTAATTTTTTAAATAGCTAGCTTTCTGTAAGGTGGATTTGACATCAAAGGTCTAAAACATGATACTTAGTATAAATTGATTAAATATTTAGTTGAAATACAAGCATACATAAATATGGTATAATATATTTTGACTATTGCTCCGCTCACTTATTGTAATTTATTACGTTTACTAGTTTAAGACTAGTCGGTAGTGGAACTACATGTGTGAGCGGAGCTTGGGCTGTGGCATTACAATGTACTCAATTTTATGTTCTTCAAATAACTACATTGCATAGGGCATAGGGCTTTATCATTGGTAAAAATATTATTTACATTTGAATTCTCCGACCCAAAAACCCTATAATGGTTTGATTGAAATGATTCTATTTCAATAAATAACACAAATATTGCAAAATTTTCTATTTTAGCTGCAAAAGCTTAATTAATTAGCTAATTACTAATTAACCACTCAAAATTTTTTAATCCCAAATATCAGGTGCACACTCTGACATGATAGGCTCTCAAACAAAAAAAAGTTTTTTTTTAAATCGGTTCAGTGGTGCTTGAGATCCGTCGGACCGAACGAACGGACATCGACCTTTTTACTCCCAGACATAAAATAACTAGTCGGTAGTGGAACTACATTTGTGAGCGGAGCTTGGGCTGTGGCATTACGAATGTACTCAATTTTATGTTCTTCAAATAACTACATTGCATATGGCTTTATCATTGGTAAAAATATTATATTTGAATTCTCCGATCCAAAAAACCCTATAATGGTTTGACTGATAAGATTATATTTCAATAAATAACACAAATAATGCAAAATTCTCTATTTTAGCTGCATAAGCTTAACTAATTAGCTAATTATTAATTAACCACTCAAAATTGTTTAATCCCAAATATCAGGTGCACACTCTGACATGATAGGCTTTCAAACAAAAAAAAGTTTTTTTTTAAATCGGTTCAGTGGTTCTTGAGATCCGTCGGACCGAACGAATGAACGAACGGACGGACATCAACCTTTTTACTCCCAGACAGAAAATAAAAACGCTTCGCTCGGCTTCGCCGAGCTCCGCTCAACAACACAGAAAAACAATCATTATTACATAACAGTGTACCCGATTCAACACCCCAGGCACGAAAATAATATATAGTACATATAACACACAGGCGTACTAAAGGACACAGACCAGACCAAATGTACCCGAGTAGCAAACTACCATAGGCCGACCTCAATACCCGATATACGTAGTTATAGCAATAGTATATCGTTTTCAAAAAAATGTATATGAATACGTACGTCCTATTCTTGAATCCTCACGTCATGTGTGGCCGTCATATAAGGATTTCGATATAGATAAGCTCAAAAAAGTTCAACGCTAATTTTCACTGTAGACATGGTATCAAAATTGCCTGTTTCGTTTCCATTAGAGCCACTAGCGCTTCGTTAACTAAATCGTTATATTTAGGTATATTTTATTTCAGCAATATTTTCCGTTTTTATAGTACTCTACAAACGTGTGATCAGTATAAAACTGATTAAACACAGGTTATGGACAAATATATATATACAGGTTTTGCAAACATAGTGGTTGACAGTTTGAACTCACTGCCCAGCCATGTTCATGGAGAAGTATTGAGCAAGGCAAAAGTTACAGAAAATCTTCAGATAGCGTTTAAAACTTCAACAGATTCCTCAGTTTCGCAAGAAATATATATAGCTAGTTTGATGTAAGCTGGCTCTGTCTCTTTAGCTAGTTTGATGTAAGCTGGCTCTGTCTCTTTAGCTAGTTTGATGTAAGCTGGCTCTGTCTCTTTTCAATAACGTTTATCAATGCATCATACTCATTTCGCCTGATGACTGTACATTTCAGTTTCTTAGTGTTTATGACTAAAAATGTATTTTACTATTGCTCTACATAAGTATATGGAAATATGTTAAAATAAAGATCTTATGTTGAGTTGAATGTTGCATCTACGGATTGATGCTTCAAAAGTTCAGATAGTACAGCTGAAACGCAAAAGAAATGTTTAAGACTACCTCCAAAGCGTTTAAAACGGGTTTTGAATGCAATGTCCAACGGTTAGGCTCATAAAGTCATTGCGTCTCCGTCGTTGCTGTTGAAATATCATTGGTACGTTAGCTGTTGTGTGTGTTTTCAGACATTAGCTTTCGCCGAATAAATAAGTCAAACTTGTTTACAATATTAGGAAATACGCATGTTTTACTGGTGTTCCACTTGCTAAAAATTCAAATTTGGTCGTTTTGTATTGAGGCTGCGGTCGTAGCTTAGCCAGGTAGAGCGAATAAAGGCGAGAGTACAATTCCTGTCATCCACGAAATGAAACGGAACTAGGTCTCTGACGTAGTCCGTTTTGGTCATACCATTTTGAAACGATCCTGTAGCAAGTTACAGTAGCAAACATCCTGCGAAGAACAAAGAGAATATATAATGTGAAACTATTCAATGAGGTCGAAGCCAGATGAAGATATAACCCTAAGCTGGCAATTCACCTGATCTGGTCATTCTTAATCTCAAAATTTGAGATAAAACTTCTCGTAAAGATCAAAGCCCTAAATTGCATGAGACCTAGACAAATATTTAGCAAGTAATTTTACCCTTTAAAAATTAATTTATCAATAATTAAAGTTTAATAATAACGCTTCAGAAGAATCAAAAAATTAAGAATGCTGTACGATCACAAAAGTTACCAAATCCTCCCATCAAAAGCCACGGCTTTATTGCTAAAAAATATTTGTTTGAGCAGCAATTTTTAACCTGTGAGCAAAGTTTAAAAAACCTCTCTCACCACAAAAAGTGGTTTGACTAAAAATTTTGACTATGTAGGCTTATCATAGTTATTTTTAACATGATGAAAGCATTGGGTTCACCGCTCTAGCCCTATAATGGCGACATTACTACCCACTTGGAAAGCTACAAGAGGCTCGTTTTTTTGACACCTAAAACTATACAAATTTCGTATTTACACAACTTAGATAGCTTAAAAAGATATATAAGGTTTGTACGGATCCATGAGCGCAAAGAACGTCAGTATGAAAAATGGCTGCTGCTTTTCTAGTTTGTCGTAAAAGTTGAAACTGGCAATAGTGGTTCCATATTTTTAAAGGGCTTCAGCAAGTACAATTCTGTCCTCTATTGAAACAATCTATATGGTGCGCACACATTCAAAATTTGACTTTGGCATATGTTTTTAATAAAAAGAATGCGGTAAATAAACAATAACAAGAAAGCTTTTTTGAGCTCAAACCTTGTAAGCACATGTTCGTTGTGCCTGATATATTAATATAATACGATTTAAAAGCTTCAAAGTGTTCATACATTCAAATTCAGTGAAACTGCAAGAAAAGTGCTTGCAAATTTTGAGCAGAATGATTGAACGTGTAAGCACACACACCTTTAGTGTTTGATTATATTAATCTAGAAGCAAACATATCATTATGGGAACCAAACACAAAAATTACTACATCTGCCAACATAGTAGCCACTCGTTATTCGTCCCGAGTGACAATGATAGAATTTGTTTAACCGAATTGAATGCCATTTTATGAAACTTCTGTTTTAATCAGAAATCTAAAAAAAATTCCGGTAGGCTTCATTGAAGCTGTATCTGCTGGGCCCCAGCTATGTACGAAACGAGCTCTGATACCCCAAGAAATCTTACAATACGCTTCTGAGCAATCACAATTCCCCACAAGACGTAATTTCCTTGAAATTCATTGTGAATACAATATAAAACATTACTTTTTTTACACACAATGTATATTATATACTTGCTGCTGCTGCTGCCATGGCAACGTTCTATTTCATTTTTCCACAATTCATCCCAAATAATTTTCTATGCAACCAAATCTCATATAACAAACTATAATATATATAAATTATAACTGCGTAATGTATACTCCTAATCTATTATATATCAGGGAAGCAACTCGTATATATTCTGTATATTATACAAAATACAGCCAGTCACTTGTCGAACCATTTCACAAGGTCATTCTTTGTACCACGCACAAAACCAAGTAATGAACGATAATCCACAAAATAGCGTTATATATCTAATATAGCAGAGTTCAACTAGCGCTGAAGCTTGATATAACTACTGTTGTTGGGTATTTTCCTGAAAATTCAGTTTTACTTTCGATTCCATTAAAAACACGATTAATTCTCAACAAAATTTATTTCGCAACGTTGGGACCATACAACTAAACCACTGAGTTTTTCACTGAGTAATTTTTACAGTGCGGAAGGCTTATATATACAAATCTTTGCCGCAGCAATTACTATTGCGGTATGTACAAACAACATATTGGAAAACAAAAAAGTACGTACAAATTTGCATTATTACAACAATAACTTATTTCAATCTGCCATTTGGTAAAAATTTATTTTTATAAATACAATTAACAAACGCTTTAGCTAAGGATCTTTGTCTTGACCAATCAATCAAAGGTTAAAATTTAACAGGTGTCGCAAAAGACCTTTCATTCATGAAATTCTTGCCTTCGCACATGGAATTGTTTATATCTTGGCGCATCATGCATAACAATGCTTGCGAGAAAACTGCCGCAACGGATTATCGCACTATCAATCAAAACAGAATTACACAAAGAACATAGTTATCCCGATAAATGATAAGCCTAACTCTTTGTATCTGACGCCGTATGATACATCTAACGTGGGGTCCATACAGGATCATTCCAACATATATATACCACATAATGTAAATCTAGCTGTAAACTCAAAAAATAACATAATAAAACAGCTTTGTGAGTAATGTTAGTCGCATTGTTTGTATGTCAGTCTCATAAACTTTTAGTTTTCCAACTAACAAGTCAACACAAATTATATGCATTAAATAAAACGCACACACAATGAGACATAAAAATTCTGCAATTAGTATTGTATTATTGCAAAGTAGTAACTAAACAGACGCTTTACGATTTTTAATTGTCGTTTTCAAATAAAACAAAATATCCAGTGCACAAAAGAGTTCTATCGCGAAGCACACACGTATAATATATATATATTTTGGTATTTCAAAGAAAAACCATTAGCATGTAAGTGTATAAATTACAGTTTGATTTATCCAAGAGGTAATTATAAGCACTAATTATGCGTCTACTAAAAATTTTTCAGCTACACTGAGCAATGAAATAGGCTCTTAGTGAACTCTCCAATAGGTGGGAATCCGCATGGGGGTTGCAGATAGCTGAAAACTGTCCATCCCACGTGTAAAAAATCTTGGCAGAATTACCTATACAAACTTATTAAGTCCACACTCAGATCGGTTGTTTCGTTGCTCACTGGACATAATGATCATCTGAATGTCCTTCACGTCCAGTTAGTAATAGCTCAGAGCTGTCATTGCGAGACTTGCAATACAGAAGAAACATCACAACACGTTTCTCTGAACCGCAACAATGTTATGGAAGTTACGAAACTTATAAATAACAGAATCCTTTGGACCTTACTAGCTTCCGCCAAGCTGTATCATGACAACAGTCAGATTCGCCGGGGAATGCGGTATATTTTCATGTAGTTAGAGTGGGAGCACTTGCTTGTGCTTGTCTACACACAATCAAATTTGTCTATCTCCAACAGATTAGTGCTGAAGCTTTGAAATTGGAGATATATTACGTATGTAAGCATATTGTATGAGGTACAAACTGCTTTTATCAGCTAAGAAGAAACATGAATTGTTCGAAGGATACTACAAAACACATTCATTATAAAGCGCTATTGAGCTAAGCTAAGCGTTTTTGTTTTCGTCAGAGTGAGAAAAATCGGCACCGTCTGTTGAACTCCTCAATAACTACTGCTACGGTTTAAAAAAAATTTTTTGTTTAATGTCCTTCAGGCGCAATAGATATAATTTTTGTTAAAATTTGTTGGTGCGTATACTACACCTCGCCGTGCTGATTACGAATCTGATATTTATTTCACCATTCAAGGATGTGAAAAACATGCTAATTAGTTAGTTATTTAGCTAAATACTAATTTATTAGGTATATACTATTTAGCTAAATTTTTAAAATTTTCAAAGTGCGCAGGTACGAAAAAATTGCACACTGGTGCTTTCTATGTCGGTGATCACGAATATTACATTTGTTAATTAGTTAATTGAATGCAAATTTTAAAATCACCCCAAAATTGCTGATTTTTGCGCTAGAGAGTTTCGATCATGAATTTATGACTTTTAAAGCTGTATGATTAATCTGTCATGTGTGCTAATAAGTTAATTAATTAACTTATTAGTTAATATTACTAATTGATTACGTAGCTAATTTTTAGCTAGCTAACTTTATGTAGTGTATTTTAGATCAATTGCCTAAAAGGTGATATATATTATAAATTGATTAAATATTTAGTTGAACTGCATCTATGCATAAATAAAATATAAAATAATTTGCTTGTTGCTCCGCTCACTTTTTGTGATTACGTTTACTAGTTTAGTAGCACAGATTATACAGATATATAGATTGATTACATACATACAGATACACAGCAACACAGCGATAGCGATAGCATAAGGTCATGCATTAAAATTAAAGACACAACAAATTTATTATAACACTAGTAACTCTATCGAGAATGAAGAACGTAGTGCAGCATAAGTACACCTACGCCTTTTGCATACACAGCCAATGAGCTCTTGATAGCATAAGTCGATATGATATATGTGGATATCACACAATACCGTATAAGTTAGAATAAAAGTAACACCGGCACTAAGTTTCCCATGCCCCAAAACCCCAATGTGCAAGCTATCATCAATGTAACAGAACGTAACAGTAAAATTAGGAATTTTGGGCCGATGAACCATGGCGGCGCCATACACCCGTATCTATAGAACCATAGATCGCACAGACCAAATTTTCTAATTTTAAGTCGCGGAACCACGAGAGTGCCATACCTCAAACTCCTTAACTCCAGAACCGGAGCCTTGCTCGAAAAACGAAAAAAGAGCCATTGCCATTTATTATTTTACTATAAAATAAATCCATCAGAGAAAAAAATTCGAAAGATGAGATATAAATAACATTGCTTCCTTAAAGGGTACTAAAATGAGGTAAAAAACCTCATTTTGACCTCTGCTCTCACCCCGAACCAAGGCGCGCCATACCCCATTCCGATGGAACCATAGGTCACAGAGCAAAACCAGCATCGAAAATAAGTTTCCTATACCCGAAAACCCACAGGTAAAACTTATCAGCCACCCAAGACGTCAGAACAAATTTTCAAATTTTGGGTCGAAGAACTATTGGGGCGCCATACCCCTGTACCTCAAACCCCATAAATCCAGAAACGGAGCCTTAATCGAAAAACAAAAAAAGAGGCACCGGCATTTATCGTTTTACTTTAAAATAAAACCATCCAGAGAAAAAATTCGAAAGTTAAGATAAAAATAATCTTGCTTCCGTGAAGGGTACTAAAATGGGGCAAAAAACCCACATTTTGACCCCTGACCCCGGAACCAGACCCCAAACCAAAAAACGCTCGGGGATGTACACGGTAAATCGTGTATGCCGGTTCGAATGACTCCAAGATCATGAAAATCAGTTACGCGGTTCCCGAGTTATGGCCGATCACACACACCCACACACATAAGAAAATGAAAAGATTTCACCCCTGCAACACGCAATCTCCACTACGTTCTGAAAACTCAGCAACAGATTTCAACTAAATATTTGATCAATTTATAACTGATAACTCTATCGAGATTGCAGAAAGTAGTGAAGCATAGGTGCCCTATGCCTTTTGCATGTGCAACCAATAAGCTCTAGATAGCATGCGTCGATATGCTATATGTCGATATCAGACAATACCGCACACATTAGAACAAAACTAACACCGGCAATAAGTTTCCCATGCCCGAACACCCCAGTGCAAGCTAGCAGCCTCCCAGGACATCACAACAAAATTGCGAATTTTGGGTCGCTGAACCCTGCCATACCGCCGAACCCTCGGAACCATGGATCACACAGCAAAACCAACACCGGCGATGAGTTTCCCATGCCCGAAAACCCCTATGTAAAACTTTTCAGCCGCCCAGGACGTCAGAACAAATTTTCGAATTTTGGGTCGCGGAACCATAGGCACCATACCTCAAACCCCATAACTCTAGAACCAGAGCCTTCAAAGATCATAGAACTTCAAAGTCACATATTCACGACCATCGACATCAAAAACCAGCGAGCGCAAAAAATCAGCAATTTTGGAATGATTTTAAAATTCGCGTTAAATTAAATAATTAATAATTGAACTGATTAGCACATACGGCCAAGTTTTAGAACTTCAGTAATGTCATATTCGTAATCAGCGACAGGGAAAACCTTCTTGTGCAATAGTTTTTCATTTCTGGGCACTTTGAAAATTTCAAAAAATTAGCTAATTAACTAACTAATTAGAATGGTTTTAACATCCTCGAATAGTAATATATAGCAGATTTGTAATGAGCAGGCGCGGTGTAGTACACGCACACAAAATAATAGCTTTCCACTAATTATTCATTCAATAATTAATAATAAATTTTTGCTTGAGAATGTTAAAAATAGGCTTAACACGTTTAACTAATTAACTAAAACAAATTTTAACACAAGTATATCTCTTGCACCTAAAGGATATTAGACCAAAAAAATTAAAATCGGCCCAGTAGTTATTGAGAAGTAGGACGGACGGAGAGACGGTGCCGATTTTCCTCCCCTTCTGACGAAAATAAAAAACGTTTCGCCTCGTTCCGCTCAATAATTGGAGAGGAGCTCCTTGTTCCTGTTCAAAAGTTAACATCCAAAGTTAATTTATCCGCATAACCCTAAAACCAAATTTCACCACTGCCGTGGATAGTAAGAATCCTTCGCTTGGCCCGCTTCACCAACTATGCTCAGAATTCCTAAAATTAATAATTTTAAAACAACTTACTATTTTACCCCAAAGGGAAATCAAAAGTTGGTTTCGTCACGTAAACTTTCACTTCTACACTACCTTAATTTTTACAATGTGTTATGCCAGACTATTGGTTATCGGCATGTATTCTAACTATATTTTAAAACGAATCACGTATAAACCCGTGCAACTTTCATCCTATTACCAAGACTTCTGTTGTTTGCAGTTTTGGAAACCTGCTGCAGGAAAATTCTTTTGATAAAGTCTGACAAATTGCCGGGAACCGAGAACTTAGAAATCCATGTAGAGATACCACTTTACCAATAAAACATTGCTTACGAAACGAAACAGACAAAACCAAAACCAGGTCATTCATACAAAAATTAAGTAAGCGGAAAACAGTATGATCGTGTATAAATGTGATGTTGTACATATTATATTTATTCGGTTTCAGTCATTTAAAATATACGGGCGAGAAATACCAATCGATAATACCGAACGGCGAAATTAAAACCATTTCGGGGGAAGACATAAATAAGCGACATGAATTGATGTTCAAACATTGGACTGATAAAGGCACAGTGACCGCGTGTTGATGGTGGTTGTTGGTGTCAAAAGGCGTCACGGATACTGGGACGAAAAAAACAAGTCGAAGAAATTCATGAAGGAACGAAATGTAACGGAGGAAAGGCAACAGTTAGAACAACAAAAGTGATAGGAACCACAACATGATCATTGAGCCGAGGACTTTTTTAAAACTCGAATGGGAAATGATAGTTCTCTGCTGGGGAATAAATAGGTTATAGCATAGTGATTGTTAACGGTATAGGTTAGAGGAATGACACCGACTCATTCGAAACAAGAGTTTCCAATTAGTAGCCCACAAGCGGATGAACGCAGCAAGATAGGGATAAACGAACGCCGCTTCACGTAACGCTGTGGCGGCAACAGTGGATCAAACAACAAACGGTAATTGGATTCGATATCCGTGTAGGATAGTCGAAATGGAAGAAGCGACGTGTAAGATGCGAAATGGAAGAAGCGACTTGTGAAAAGGGTACGAAGAAACATCATGTCGTTGACGGTGATGAAAGTTCCAATACCACCGGAGGTATTGCGAAAGAATTCTAGCAGCAAGTGGTCGAAAGCAGTCTTCTTCAAAAACATAATATATATACAGATACACCGATCGTGTGGAAAATGTACTGAGTATGAATTTTGGCAAAAAGTGGGGGTTACAGCAGCCGGACCAAATATCCATTTCATTGGTACGCAAATACGTGAGTGCGTAAAAGCCATCGTAGATATCGCAAAATTTGGTGGAATACCTGAACCGATATGCCAGTTGCTACTCCCGGAGAAAAGGAAGAATATTTTGTGGAACAACATGAAGGCTATTATTCTAATAACAAAAGAAGTATTCGAACGATTTCAACAGCCCGCATCTAGCAACGTTAGCTATATTGGATGTAGATGATTTGGAAACAACTATTGGGCGACAGGAAAATAATGACGCAAGAATTCGTTGAATAATATGTGTTGAAACAGTCAAAGGATGGATTCGGCCAAGATATACTGGAGAATAGTAGTATTTTCAGTCTCCTGCGACTACAGTACCAAGGCCAAGGTGCGGAATGGATATATATGGAAACTAGTGGATAAAACACTGGAACATTGCCGATATGCGACGTCGTTATTCGCAGTATTGTTAGAAATGGCTTGTCGAGTCAACGAAACGAAGGTATCACGGGAAGAACAGGACGAAATGTGGATTTTGATCGACAAACTCATCCAGAGATACCCATGGTACAGGACACGAATACTGATGTCAACTCGACCCACGTCAGCACAAAAGTTGGAAACATAGGTGCTCACAGAAATTCCAAAAGATTTTAACACGAAGATCAAGCCGCAAATCGAGAGTGACAAACGTTTAACGAATAATGTGTATCAATTATAGATGAATCGTGAAGCGAAAGCAAAGGAGTACCATCTCGATAAATTCAAACTGCTGGAATTGTCTTAGCCGAATTTGAAAAGGAAACTCAATTTTATCGAATAGTGGAGAAATTTGATTTTGATAGAAAACGACAATGTCAAAGATGAATTTCGCAAAGAAATCTCTTGGGAGAAAACGCAATGGGAAGTTGTATACGAGCCACGCCCTCAAATATGACAACTGGAGATAGGTGCCGATAAAAAGTGGTTTTTCAAAAAAGCGTTTTCGAAATACGATGGAACAACAATGAATGGACGAGCACGAAAAGAAAAAGTTATAACAAGAAAAAGATAATTTTTGGGAAACGTTATCAACGGCTTCAAAGTCACTAAGAGCAATGACGCAATAAGGTGAAACAGATCCGACCTAAAAAAGGACGGCTGTTATTACCCATGCGATGACAGCAACTACGGAGTCGTTAGAATTACAGGAAAAAGCAAAACCTATTATTACCCATGTGGAAACAGCCATGACGGATATGATATGAATTACGTTGAATATCGCTCAAACGGCAACAAGCCAAATGGAGAGATCAACTGACCCTCATTCTAGGTCGTAACATTCCTTGGTAATGTAAGCAAACCCGTATTACTCATTCAGGGCCAGTCCAAGCTCAGTTTGCGCTTTCAATGGTTCCAAATTTGGATGTTGAGTGGTAAGAATGGAGAAACAAATTTTGATGTGCCAAAATCAGCAGAACAATTAGACTACGAAGAACAGGAAGTAATTATATATATAAGAAACAACTAGTGACGACGGGGACGATGAGTTACAGTTGCTGAAACCAAAACGACAGGGGATTCCAAAGAACAAGAAGTTTATTGGTTAGAACTGTAAGGGAAAACGGAGGGATAACAATCGTCAACAATAGACAAACCAAGCGAACCACGTTGCGACATACTACGAACAAAGTGACACTCGCGATCTCCGCGGAATACTTCAACGGATACGAAACAATGCATCCAGATGCATCTAAACGGAAATCTTCGAAAAATGATTATAGGAAGTTAGCAGGGAATAACCGGAACCGAAATTTACCGGAACCGGAGGCAGCAACCGGAACCGTCCATTTAAACCGGATCCGGAACCTGGTCTTCGAAATTTATATATAGTAAAACAAATGACGGAAGAAATGAAGGTATAGTGGATTTAAAATGCATTAAAAATAACTTTTACATTAAACTTAATGTATTGCGATGGTATTATTGCCTTTCTGAAACTTTAAAGACTGAGGAAGCTAATAATACGTATTTACTTATCGATCAAATATGTCGGTTTTTGGACATTCAGAGCACAAAATGTCTTCCACTATACACCATTGCGTACAATGCGTCAAATCGAATGTGCTTACAAAGCTTGGAGCGTAGAATACACACTTTCGCTCTGTCTCCAGTCGCCTCCCTTTACTACACATACGTTTGTTGCATGTTCTTCTGTAGGAAACTTAAAATTATTGGTTTATATATATGATTCTAAGAGAAAATAATAGATAGAAGGTAATTTTCTGATAAGTGGTTAGAGACACTGTTTAAGCTAGCGTTGGACAAACAGTGCCCGTCAGTTAGATCATAATGATGATAACTTTCTAATCAGAATGCTATAAACGAGACATACTGTGATACTGCTCGCACAGTTTCAATAAATACAGTTCATTGCCAAGAAAGCAGTTTCCAGCTGCGTTGCAGATAATGTTAGTTTACTTCAATTTAAACTGATTTATATACCAAGTTTACAAGCGCACTGGCGGGTACTTGACGCAATTTATGTTAGCCAAGCATACCCTAAGTACTTCTACGTAAGCCATACTCTGTTACGGAGTTGGACCGGTTTAATTCAAACGTATCCTACAGACTTCTGGATGTGTAAAATAGCTGCTACAAGCATCGACCTGGCTTTGATTTAACAAACTCCTGAAGGTTATTATGAAAAATTCCTGCTCAAATTATGTCCCCTACTTACGTTTCACAGGGCAAATTGGTTAATCTTTTCTTTTGCTTGGTTGTATTGGAGCTTGATCATTGTATAATATATTACATATATATGTTTGGATTACAGGATGAAGCAAAAAAAACGTGGAAAATTTCAAACAAAATTTTTAAACCGTAATTCCGTATCCGGTATGGCTTTTGCCCTTTGCCGGAACCGCAATCGGAACACGATTTTCGCCGGAACCGGAATTCCGGTTACTCCCTGTAGGTTAGATATTACCGAACGCCGGCAAAAAATTTTGACACCGGAGGCTTAGAGAACGACGCGAGGCTAATGAGTCGAGACGAAAATAAAGATCAAAGAGAGAGGTACATACAATCTATGGAAGTTACAGTCATAAAAAACCGGTGACAGGGTAAATGCGAATGATCAACATATGGAAATAGCAGGGAATAACCGGAACCGGAACCAGCAACCGGAACGGTCCATTTAAACCGGATCCGGAACCGGAAGTTGGTCATCGAAATTTATATATAGTAAAACAGATGATGGAAGAAATGAAGGTATTGTGGATTTAAACTGCATTAAAAATAACTTTTACCATTAAAATTAATGTATTGCGATGGTATTATTGCCTTTCTGAAACTTTAAAGAGACTGAGGAAGCTAATAATGTTTATTTATTGATCAAATATGTCGGTTTTTGGACATTCAGAGCAAAAAATGTCTTCCACTATACACCATTGCGTACACTGCGTCAAATCGAATGTGCTTACAAAGCTTGGAGCGTAGAATACACACTTTCGCTCTGTCTCCAGTCGCCTCCCTTTACTACACATACGTTTGTTGCATGTTCTTCTGTAGGAAACTTAAAATTATTGGTTTATATATATGATTCTAAGAGAAAATAATAGATAGAAGGTAATTTTCTGATAAGTGGTTAGAGACACTGTTTAAGCTAGCGTTGGACAAACAGTGCCCGTCAGTTAGATCATAATGATGATAACTTTCTAATCAGAATGTTATAAACGAGACATACTGTGATACTGCTCGCACAGTTTCAATAAATACAGTTCATTGCCAAGAAGGCAGTTTCTAGCTGCGTTGCAGATAATGTTAGTTTACTTCAAATTAAACTGATTTACCAAGTTTACAAGCGCACTGGCGGGTACTTGACGCAATTTATGTTAGCCAAGCATACCCTAAGTACTTCTACGTAAGCCATACTCTGTTACCGAGTTGGACCGGTTTAATTCAAACGTATCCTACAGACTTCTGGATGTGTAAAATAGCTGCTACAAGCATCGACCTGGCTTTGATTTAACAAACTCCTGAAGGTTATTATGAAAAATTCCTGCTCAAATTATGTCCCCTACTTACGTTTCACAGGGCAAATTGGTTACGTAATCTTTTCTTTTGCTTGGTTGTATTGGAGCTTGATCATTGTATAATATATTATATACATATGTTTGGATTACAGGATGAAGCAAAAAACGTGGAAAATTTCAAACAATATTTTTAAACCGTAATTCCGTTTCCGGTATGGTTTTTGCCCTTTGCCGGAACCGCAATCGGAACACGATTTTCGCCGGAACCGGAATTCCGGTTACTCCCTGTAGGTTAGATATTACCGAACGCCGGCAAAAAATTTTGACACCGGAGGCTTAGAGAACGACGCGAGGCTAATGAGTCGAGACGAAAATAAAGATCAAAGAGAGAGGTACATACAATCTATGGAAGTTACAGTCATAAAAAACCGGTGACAGCGTAAATGCGAATGATCAACATATGGAAATAGCAGGGAATAACCGGAACCGAAATTTACCGGAACCGGAACCAGCAACCGGAACGGTCCATTTAAACCGGATCCGGAACCGGAAGTTGGTCATCGAAATTTATATATACTAAAACAGATGATGGAAGAAATGAAGGTATTGTGGATTTAAACTGCATTAAAAATAACTTTTACCATTAAAATTAATGTATTGCGATGGTATTATTGCCTTTCTGAAACTTTAAAGAGACTGAGGAAGCTAATAGTGTTTATTTATTGATCAAATATGTCGGTTTTTGGACATTCAGAGCAAACAAATGTCTTCCACTATACACCATTGCGTATACTGCGTCAAATCGAATGTGCTTACAAAGCCTGGAGCGTAGAATACACACTTTCGCTCTGTCTCCAGTCGCCTCCCTTTACTACACATACGTTTGTTGCATGTTCTGTAGGAAACTTAAAATTATTGGTTTATATATATATATATATGATTCTAAGAGAAAATAATAGATAGAAGGTAATTTTCTGATAAGTGGTCAGAGACACTGTTTAAGCTAGCGTTGGACAAACAGTGCCCGTCAGTTAGATCATAATGATGATAACTTTCTAATCAGAATGCTATAAATGAGACACATTGTGATGCTGCTCGCACAGTTTCAATAAATACAGTTCATTGTCAAGAAAGCAGTTTCTAGCTGCGTTGCAGATAACGTTACTTTACTTCAATTTAGACTGATTTACCAAGTGTACAAGCGCACTGGCGGGTACTTGACGGAATTTGTGTTAGCCAAGCATACCCTAAGTACTTCTACGTAAGCCATACTCTGTTACCGAGTTGGACCGGTTTAATTCAAACGTATTCCACAGACTTCTGGATGTGTAAAATAGCTGCTACAAGCATCGGCCTGGCTTTGATTTAACAAACTCCTGCAGGTTATTATGAAAAATTCCTGCTCAAATTATGTGCCCTACTTACGTTTCACACGGCAAATTGGTTAGTTAATCTTTTCTTTTGCTTGGTTGTATTGGAGCTTGATCATTGTATAAGATATATTACATATGTTTGGATTACAGGATGAAGCAAAAATCGTGGAAAATTTCAAACAAAATTTTTTAACCGGAATTCCGGTTCCGGTATGGTTTTGCCCTTTGCCGGAACCGCAACCGGAACACGATTTTCGCCGGAACCGGAATTCCGGTTACTCCCTGGGAAATAGACATAGTAGACGAAAAAAATCAGAAGATTTAATGATTAAATCATCAAGTCGAGAAATTGACTATAGCTTACGCTAGATTGAAGGAATAAAATACAATTGTAGTGGAGTGGAAGTTGTGGAACAAATACATAAACAAGGACAAATGGATTTCCCGGCGGGTTACCAATCAAAACAGAAAAGCTAGAGTAACCGATTATGATAACAACAACTTAGAAAGGACAGTTGAACGGAACCATGAAATACAGCCCGACAAGCTCAGGTGATGGCGATAAATGAACAAAACTGGGCCGCAGCAAATATTCACTAGATGGAAATCCCCATCAAAAACAATTAGCGCAATCTCAATTGTCAATTTATCTTTACATACCAACGTCGCACACCCGTGAGCTAGTGATGACAAAGGCGATTTCTTTCGTTTGTCTGCGACTGGATAGCGTCTCCACCAACAGGAGACTGACATGTCGCAATCGAACTAGAAGAATAAAATAAGAACGGCAGGCGACTCCGACTACATATCAAAGCGTCAAAGCTCATTTAGCGCACCAGAGACGTGGAGTGAAATTGCAACTGAAATGCATTAGCTACGTACGCACGGGCATGTGGAGTGCGAAGTCAAGTAATGGAAAATTATGGAACAAGCGAGAATCCAAACACAGGAACGCAATACAGCAGGAAGTGCAACAACTGGAGGAACCAAAGGAACAATAACTTCACTGGGTGATTGACGGGGAAGATAATCAGCAACCTTAACAACTGGCAAGAGACCAGACCGAAGTGTCGGATTATTACGATGAAGCGTAAAGAACGCTAGCCATATTCCATCGGCAAGACGTAATGGATGCCGATCTGGAGTACAAGGGAGATCAGTGTTACACCTCGAAATCAATCCTCAAGTATCTCAACGCGCACTGATGCCACGAGAAACCATGGAACGAGCGGGGTAGCAAACGAAAACAAAATAGAGTGCTTTTACGACAAAGGAATAAGTATCTGAGAAAATGTTCAACGCCAACGTCAAGGTGAGTGCGTTTTACGAACGCAATGGCGCAAAAAATGTCAACATATTTAGCAAATGCACCAATGGCTGACGCATGTTATTTCCTATTGACTATAACGACGTATATACTTACAGCACAAAGTTGGCACAACACGATGATCCAAAACGAAACGTTCAAAATATTATCAATTGTGATGTTAGAAGTTTTAAAAGATAGAGAATTACGGAACAATAACACCATTGCATTCAATTACGTTAAGAACCGGAGAGTCGAGGAACAATTTGTTAGGCTTATGGAATTCCAGCAGGCGAAAGCGCGAATCTTATGTTGTTCTAAACAGGCAAAAATCCTAGCAGCCATACGATTGACGGATATGGAAGTGCCGGGAGGATATCAAAAAATGAATCTAATATGTAGTTGTGATATCGAGAGCTGTGGAGGATACGGGAAAACTAGGAGCGGATGTCTTTCACGAGAAGACACCATCTCGCTTATTGTTATTGTTCATGCAAGGACATTAGGTGTCTTAGTTATCTCATGTGAAGACAGCTAGGGCCGTGTCTCTCCTCCTAGTACAAAATAGAATTCTACGTTCGTCGACTCAATAACCGGAAAAAGGGAATCCGGTAGCATGACAACTCTGGTAAACCACGGGGTTATCTTTGGGTGCCGAAAATTTTTCAAATGAATTCGCAAAATGACACTGCGAAAAGGACATTATATAATTCATGTTAAATGATTATGCCAGCCACTTTGCAAAATTACTGCCAGAATGGAACGAATTCTTATGAATACGCGCCATATTCAACTAAAAACAATTTGCATATCTAAAATTGTGTTTCTTTTTATTTTGTTGCTATATGCTGGTACTTTTGTAATATTTTATTTACATGTTTAACGATTTTCAAGTTTGTAGAACCGAACTATGTCTCGTTGTCCAAAAGAAAAATTAAGGAGGATCTGAAAGAAAACATCAAATTCCAAAACAAAGGGTGGTTGCTGCAAAAAAAATGAAAGTAGGGTTCGCCAGCGTAAAGCGCTTTTTCCTGCCCCGATGGGGAAATACGTAACAGGATAAAAAGCCGGCTGGACCGGTGCTGAATCCTGATGGGAAATGGTAACGGGATAAATATATATGATTTTACATCTACTGTATGAGGCAGTTTATGGTCTTCGGGCATGTGAGTTCGCCACATAATACGTTCCTCGTTAACCTAAAAATAACCGGAGTAAGCTAACGGGTGGCTCCAACAGAAAAACCAAACCTAATTATCCGTGGCCTACGGGAAGAATTCACTTAGCACTGGCATGAACAGTGTATAAAGGAAATCGGTAGCGTCACGGATCGTTGGCTTCTTTCATGCGAGTAGGCTGACTTCTTGCACTGACTGAGTACACTAAGATTCAAATTTACTGAGCACATATTTCGAAAACCAAGCCAGTTGCTATTAAAAATGCAACGACGCTGAATCCCGTACGACATAATATATTCAGTAGAGCCAAACAAACCAAATTATACTAGTGGTATACTTTCGGGACTTAACGCCTTCGTATACTCGTATCGAGTGACTTTATACTAATGATCGGTGTTGCGTGTTGTTGTGAAACAACTTTATAAAATAACTGTTTTAACGTATAATCTTTAACCCTAGTCTTCGGTGAATTTAGTCCCTACACCGAGTGGTTTTAGACCTTGGCGTACTCTAACATATCGTGCGAGGATAGTGACAATTCTATGTAGTGCATACTAAGGGTGTTACAAATTTTGGGCCATCGCTTATAAAAGAAAGCTCAACAGCTCCATTCATAAAACGTATGGCAGTTTATCCATAAAACGCGTGCTATCCTACCTTAGCCCCACCACCATATTACTGGCCAAAAGTATGAATCCACATAACTAATTCGTTCATGATTCCGAACCACAATAAGCACCGATAGCAAACATAACCAAATCCAGATCCAGTCCAATTAAACTACTTAATATCACAATTAAGTTTCTAACTGAGATCTTACGACATTGTATTATAGCCTTATTTTTCCATATCGTTCGAGTAGAGTTCTAACACCATTTGAAACAGCCGGAGTATACAACTTACTAATTTATTTATGGTTAAATCAATCATTTGCTTTTACTTTTTTGGGCATAGATAGGGTCCCTGCATGTGAAGAAACTTTATATATTTGATAACAGACAATGTTTACTAGGGGTACACAATAGAAAGAAACCCTTTGTTTATTTTATAATTTTCCTACATTAAATACGGACCCCCGGACGGGAAGAAACAATATATGTTATTCAATACGCAGCTCTTACCTTGCTATGTGGAACGTGTGCAAGGATAGGACCAAACATTATGGTCTTTGTATGTGCTCACAGAAGTTAAGCTATATGTGTCCAAGAGCAATAAGCCGTCCGCCCTGATGGTAACAAAGACGACAGAAGGATACATGTACGCCATGAGTGTTAGAGACTAACCAATTCTCCACGATAGCTTTTCACATGTTTGAATTCCACCTCTCTTACGGAAATGAACTCTGAACTTTTCCGCAATACAGAGGTAATATTACTTACGGAAATTAAAACTCAAGGGGTGCGGGTTGACTAAACGCCCTAGGAACAAACTGTTAAAATAATCTCATACTGTACCCGTTAATTTTTCCTCAGGCTAATTTATATATCGCGTTATCATACTACGCCAGACTTGTGCTACGGTTCTCTGTTTTCACCCAACGGCTCTCGCAATATCGGTAAGCACTAGTGCTTTGAGATTGAAGTCAATTAAAAAGCCATAAATTCAGAACATGCGTAGCGCCAGTAAGCTCCTATGACAATCATTTATAAACAAACGAATCTGATCAAAATTTATTAGATCATCCCCAGGGCCTTAAATTCAAGCGCAACTGTCGTAATATAATTTTCCGAATAATCGTATAGTAAAACTGAGCGAGAAAAAGGAGCAAATGTGTCACGCCACAAAACTCTAACTGAAACTGCAAATGAGATTAAATTTGGCTGAAAAAACTAACAATAATTAAATTATTACATTATTAGTAATAATAGTAAATAAAGTTAAATCATCAAACAAAAATTAGAAGCAAAAGAAGGTGGTAGGAATGAAAAATAATAATGCCAAACTCAGGTTGGCACCTCGCTAGTTAGGATTCCCAAAGGCCTTAGTACCTAAAAATAAGCTGAAAATAAAAATTTGGTTGATTTGAGTTAAAGTGATTTGAAGCCTGAACTTGATTGATTTGAGTTAAAGTGATTGAAACCGTAATGACCATTGGTTAACTTAGTGTAAACCCTTGCATATTACAAAAACTAAATTACAACAAAATCTAGATTATTGTACCAATAGCTACGTATTATAAAGTGATACTGTAATATCCGTAAATCCGTCAGCTTGCGGTGTGGGATTGAAGGTCGAGAATATCGTTGGTCACCATTTATCATCAGTCGCTCAGTCGGTGCTGGTCTACACTTTTATTGGTATATAGCAAATGAACTAAACCTCATTACTTGAACTTTATGATGTATATATAATAGCTTATAACCAATATACAACGATTTTGCACCGTCTAACTTCAAGTACCATATTAGTAGTCAGGCCCAAGTAACCCTGGGGGTGGTACGTTATAACATTAGAAAAAAGAACAGCTTACAGCAGGAGGTTCGGCGGGCGGTGACCCCTTGACTTAGACTTAGGCTTAGTGTATGTCTTAGATATGCACCTTAGCATAGGCTAATGACTAAGGTTTATGCTTAGTATTCACCTTTGTACCGGGCAACAATGATTGTTATTAATGATAGTATATCGAATGTTTAAGTAAATTTATAATGATAGACCTCAAAGCCAGCCGGGGCCCAACTATAAATACAGTACAGTCTTGCTTTACTCCTCCTATGCGTCAAATTACTATAGAACGCCGTGCAGGGGCATAGTCAGGAATTTTGATTGGAATTTTTTCAAAACTCAAAATCTTTAGTATCATCTGCCTTTAGTAATCGCATGCTGTTTCCTGTCACAACCCTTAACGTTTGAAATATTGCTGCCTGTCTTGACTAAGCTGTAACTTAACATGAGAGTTAAGTGCCTTTGGATCTAAAAAAGCAGCAGCCTACGTGGGACTTGGTTCAAACAATCTATTAAGGGGAATGATTTCTTACTAGCTCACCAAATCAAAGCTATGACGCTATTTACCGTAATTACATATTCAGTGCGCAGCTCGAACTTCAAGAAAAGTTAAAAGCACACTTTTGTAAAAAACCGCGGAAAACATATCAATTTTTAAAATATCCCCGCATTAAAGATTTCAGCGAGCAGTTTATGGCATGCAAAAGCGTACAGGCTGACGCTCCAAAATCTCAAGAGGGAGGTCGTCTCAGGGGGTCACAGGCCGTCGGAGCAAGGCCTCCAAGTGCGTGCTGAAAAAGTTAACGAGTTAGAGCCCCCGTCAATCATCCATTTTTGCCACCGTAACTCCTCTTATTGTCAATTTAACCCTTTTTCACATTTTGCTAAAATTTTCCGCATCGGGGGAGGGGAGGGTGCTGAGCACAGGAGGTACGGGTACCCTCAGGGGAAGATGTAGACCACAGCCCCTGGGTTAGCCCCTTGCAACCGTGCTTGGGCACACATTCTTTAAAGGGAATGTTAAACCGTCGTCAATAACCAAGGATTTATAAAATTTGACCAGCACTTCTTAGAATGAACCAAAATTTTGACAAGTCTATATTTTTCAAAAAGCTATAAGTTTTCCAAAAAGAATAGTCCAAAATAGCCGTCATGTGCGCACTGTTCTGTCAGCGATATGACATTTGAAGACCATTCCGTGATCTACTTCAGTTCAAGCAATACTGAAGGCCGAAGAACAAATAGCTGATTAGCTTCAAAAATAATGACGGTTTATAGCCCAAACGCTTCCTCGTGATGTGCCTAAAAACACTGCATTATTTCGTGCATTTTATGTCACGAAATCGCATTATGCAATTGAAATAGCACTTACATTTTGCAGGCGACACCGCCACTCCTTCGTTTTTTGATCCAAACTGCCAGTTATTCCTTAAAACAAACGAATTTTGCAAAAAATCCTTACGTATGTGGCTCCAGGGAAAAGCTCTCGATCGACAAGCAACAGATTAAGTTCTAAAGGCAGGAACGAAGTAAATATTATTTGTAGTCTCAAAAGGTTAAAAGTGGGGATACAAGAATTGACACGTTATAGAATTGCGATTACGGGCAAATCTAAAAGTTTACGGCCAATCTCCGCCAAGCCCTATGGACACGAAGTTCCCAAGTAACTGTTGTATATCTGTGAAGACTATTTCTGGAACCAATAATTTTTTAAGTTCATTTTTATAATTATTTCTGCTGGTAAGTAATACCGTCGTTACCGACGTATCCTTTCTCCTTGTCAACCTGGTAGCACCTAGGATTGCTAGGACTGTTTCCTAGCTCCATACACGCTGACCCATAAGTCGGCTTATATAACCTTTAAGAGCTCCCAAATTGTCTTTTCGATTATTAGCTATATTTTTATATGTGTGTCTACTGCGTAGACATATACAAACATTTTGTGTAATTTTGCAGGACAATTGAGAAATACCGTAATTGTCGCAATTGTGAAGCTGTCGCATTAGCTTTGCCACAATTGATAACAATCCGGAATTTTCTCAATTCTCCCGCTGTTGCAGTTACCTTGGAGACGATTGTGACTATTGGGAATTTTCCCAATGGTCACAGTTGTCCCAACCGTGTCTCCTAATTGTCGCAATTGTATTAACTGTTTCTCCCAACTACTGCAATTGTTCCTTACAAATTGTAACAATTGTTCTACTCTTACCCAATTGTCACAATTGTACCGAATGTGGCTCTATCCCAATTGTGGCAACTGTCTTAAATATATGTCTATCCCAATTGTCGTAATTGTAGTAACTGTGTCTCTTTTCCAATTGTCGTAATGATTGCAAATGTGTCTCTTTGACAACTATTTTCAATTTTCTTAATTCTCTCTTTTCCAATTGTCGCAACTGTCCCAAATGTCTCTCAATTGGCGCAATTGTCCCAATAGTCTCTGTTCCAAACGGCTCAAGAGTCTGTATCCCGATTGTCGACATTCCCTCTCTATCCCCATTGTCGCAATGGTCTCTATTCTCTCACTGTCTCAACAGTCACAATTGTACCAATTGTTTCTCTTTCGCAACTGTTGCAGTTGTCTCAAATATATCTCTACCCCCATTGTCGCAATTGGCTCAATTATCTCTCTTTCACAATTGTTGCAATTACCCAATTATCTCTTTCACAATTATCGCAAATTTGTCAATTGTCTCCCTTTTCCAATTGTCGCAATTGTCCCAAATATGTCTCTATACAATTTTCTCAATAGTCTCTGCCAATTTTTGACATTGTGCCGAACTTATTTCTATCCCAATTGTGGGAATTGTCATAATTGTCTCTCTTTCCCAATTGCTGCAACTGTCGCAATCTTCTTTTTAATAGTTGTCGCAATTGTTTCTTTCTAAATTGTCACATTTGTTCCAATTGTCTCTTTCCCGACTGCAGCAATTGTCTCCTGTACTCAAGTGTTGCAATTTTCCCAACTGTCTCTTTCCTTATTGGGAAATTTACCAGTCTCGCAATTGTCCCGCTGTCGCATTTGCCTCTACATAATTGTAACAATTGGTATTGTTCGAACCGTTTCTTTATCTTGGGCCAGGAATCTACCTTCAGCCCATCTGCATTCACGCGGAACCCCTTACCCCAAGACTCTTCACGTGATCCTCTCTTCTTTTATTTTCTCTCTTGTTGTCCATTTTTCGTCGTAGTTTTGTTTGCTCGCTATAGTGTTTGTCTGTCTGTCGGGCGCTTATATAGGTTCATGAATGGGAGCATATATATTATGAACATTGG
This sequence comes from Trileptium ribeirensis, assembly GCA_030248225.1. Taxonomy (NCBI): domain Eukaryota; kingdom Metazoa; phylum Nematoda; class Enoplea; order Enoplida; family Thoracostomopsidae; genus Trileptium; species Trileptium ribeirensis. The sequence goes on along the minus strand of JASANE010005717.1, from coordinate 104,215 downwards.
CTGGAAATACCTAAAAAAGTAGCAGAACCGCCAGAGAAAAAAGAACGTGCAATGTAACCTGCAAATGTAAAAAGCACGTAAATACATGGTTTTCATAGTGAATAGAGAGATGAATATGGGTTGTGTGTTTCATATGTTTTAGGATTAAAATTTATAACTCATATTTTAAAAATAATGATATTTGAATTTTATCCATTGCATACTTTTTAATTTTGCTTGGCTTTTGGGACGTCTGGCTTCAAGACATAAAAAGGGTTGTAATAAGCAAAAACAAAATCTGCGATTTCAAACTTCGGTCTAGATCTGCGGGTACAGATCAACTGTTTTTACTGTTTGCCCAAACGAGACTTTTGGCTTAATGTAAAACGCAAGTGACCAAGTTTCCGTTCTTTTCCGACTGGTCATCTCAAATAAAGCTGATAAATGATGGACGACAAAAAATATCATCCGATTGGACGGTGACGAAATTTATATCTTAAACTGCTGGCAAGAATTTCGATGTCGAGCGTAACGTCAAATCTCGATGAATCAGCTTGACATCGACGGCGCGGAGTTCGGTCGATTATACTAACCGGCTACGTAATTTTAGCTAGTGCATTGTATTCTCATCAACTCAGGCTTCGATCATATGGATTTCGGATGAGGAAGCCATGTAGGCGTGTACAGCTGATGCTGCTCTTTGGGGATTGAATTCCGAAGTATCGGGTGCAGCTTGATGATAGGAAAAAGAGGGTTTATTTTCTCCAAGGTTAGCAGTAAGTAGGATAACTATACACACTTGCATGTGTACCTGTACCTACCCTAAAATCCACAGGTTTGAACGTAGCTAGTCATGCCCTTTTGGGCCAAAGTAAACCTGAGGGGCTTTACGTATATCGTTGGAGAAAACAGCAGCCTAGAGCGGGGTTCGGGGGGCCGTCTTAGGCTTAGTGTATGTCTCATATAAGGCTAAAGGCAGAGACTCTATGTGAATGGATACAACAAGCCATTCAACTAATTGCATAAACTTCTGAAAAAGGATGCCGGGGCTTTCGTTGCACATGCGTCACAAAAACACTAGTGCATATTTAGAATTCTTTTACTTAACTTTGGTTTGAAGTACTGATGCTTGAGAGGCTATGGAGACATATATTCTTTTTGAACCTAAAACACTATTTATCATCTTCTAGTATGTAAAATGCGATATCTCGCGTACCAACTATTTTACTAAAGAAATCAACTATTTTTACAAACTAGGATATACTTTCAAGTAAACTAATATACATTATACGTCTTGTGATTGGCACAAATGTAACTAAGGTTTGTAAATATCCAAGGCATACAGTGCAATTGCGGTGTATTCGTGTGTGCATGCAGTTTTTCGGTCTATACAAGGTAGCAAGATGTATCTGTCATTAAACCGTTTCTACATAATAGGTTCCTTCATTTCATCTATGCCATTTTTCTTTAGGAATATTTAAACTCATGTCAATATTCGGATATTGAAAAATTTTATCAGTGATGACTTCCATCTGCGAATTAATTATTGTTAGACACACAAACTTCAACCTTAATGGGGTGTTCATTGCAACATTTCGTCTGAAATCATCGCAGATTTGTTTGCATTAGCATTTTCTGCTCCGTTGACAAATGTGGCACACCTCTTATTGAGCGTCTGAGTCAGCACCCATAGGAACTGTACGCTGTTTAGCATCAATTCCAAAACATTTGAGAGCCCACACGCTACTATGACGGAGGCCATGTGGACGCAGTGCACGGTTATTCATAGCTGGTCTAATAAGCCCGCAAGCGAACTCCATAATAAAATCGCTACGATTCGTGGTACAAGCATGTAGCTCGTCGTAAATAATGCGCCGTTCACAAAAAAAATGCGTACAGGGACTGGAAAATTTGTGTTACAAACGATGCGTCGTCCGTACCATGTTACAAACGATTGATCGTCCGTATATCAGGTTATAGACGACAAGGTGCCTATAAACATGGTTACAGACGATTCGTCGTCCGTAACAAATATTGCAAACGACAAGCCGTTTGTAATACTTGCTATGGATGATCGGTCGTTTATAACATTTGTTATAAACGAGTGGTCGTTTATAACAAATATTATGAACGACCAAGCGTCCACAACAAATGTTTGATCGTGCAGACCCGAAAAAATTTTGGTGGGCCGGGCTCAATACGGTCGAAAAATATTAGTTAGTTTATATAGGCACGCTTTGCCAACTTGAAGGCCCAATAAGTAGACCGTTTTTGCCGACGTGTTTCCTATAACTAAAAGAAGCCAAACAGTAACACATAACATAACATATACTAACGGTACATAGTAAAACAGCAAACTACGTCAGACAGCTCGGCAGCAATGGTTTGATCCATATACTTGCTGGTCACGGATGCACACATACATCACGTATATTGCAACGTAAACATGAGTAACGTTAGATAGAAATCGCTTGGAAATTTTGTCAGTTACTGTTTTCGAAACACTTCATAAAATTTGCCGAATTTTAGAATTTAGTGATTTATCAAATATAATGTGAATTGGCGTACAGTGTCAAAATATATACTGTTTAAATTCTGTTTACAGTTGTGAAATGTAAATTTCAAGCGTTTTTAGGTCATTGAGAGTTTACATAGATATCCTATGGTTTTGAAATTTGATGAAAATGGCTTGTGTCTTTTTATTCAACTTGTGATATTTTAGTAACAAACTGCCGCGTATTTCATTGCGCGGTTTCGTTCGCTATATAGACTGACCGAACGACTACCCTGCTTTAACGAGCTTCTTGCATATTCGCCATCATACCATGTCACGTTCACTCATCAACACACCGTACGAGTCAGCAAGGCACTATTCTTTACAAGCAGCAAAACTCGATTGCACTATTGCTGTTGTATGTTATAGTGTAGCATCTCACTACGCTAGCGTATATAGCGTAGCTGAACACGCTGTGATTGGGGCCTGTGGTGTAATGGTAGCGCGCTAGTCTTGCAAGCTAGAGTTCCGGGTTCGAATCCCGGCTGGTCCAATGTATGATCACTCGTGGATCTTTTCAATTGGTGAACCCGACGTGATCCCCTGCACGGAGTTTCTTCACACAGCTAGAGCTCAACGCACGCTCGCTCCGCGACTCCGCAGGGGAGTTATGTAGCATCTCACTACGCTAGCGTATATAGCGTAGCTGAACACGCTGTGATTGGGGCCTGTGGTGTAATGGTGATCATACATTGGACCAGCCGTGCTGCATTGCTACACAGCAAACAAAATTCAACTACGTGATCGGTTCCCTCGCCCCCGAACATGCAACCGAGGTCCGCGATCTCCTGATCAAGCCGCCGACCGAGAAACCCTACGACGTCCTCCGCGAGCAGTTGGTTCAGCGTCTGTCCGCATCCGAGCAACGACGCGTACAACAACTCCTCAACGCAGAAGAGTTGGGGGACCGCAAGCCGAGTCAACTACTCCGACATATGCGACAACTTCTTGGAGCAAATCAATCCGCGGTCGACGAATCGATCCTCCGTCAATTGTTCATGCAACGCCTCCCGACTCAGCTGAGTTTGTCTTTGTACGCGTCGATTCAGTCCGAAAGCCACTACAGCCTCCGTACAATGGACCTTATCGTGTCATCAAACGATTCGATAAACACTTTAGTATTGACGTTGGTGGCAAAACTGAATCGATATCAATCGATCGTCTTAAGCCAGCGCATCTCGATAACCCCTCGATGCACAAAACGTCAGCTCAAACGGAAAATTCTAAAGAAAATACGGAAACATCTGGAACGACTCGCTTTGGTCGACTGATTCGGCAACCGGTTCGATTCCAACTTCCGTCTAACGGGGGAGCACTGTAGCGACCACAACAATTCGTCATCGCATCATACTGGATAGCTACTCCCAAGAAGCATGATGCAATACGACTGATGAAATAGTAAATATAACAAAATGTCAACAATGACATGTACAATGACATTTGGCATGTGGTCAAATGCCCACATATTCAGTCATAGTTTCCTACACGCACTTCATTGGTGAACCCGCGTTTACTTCATCAACCATGATTTGCTTTCGTCCATTTTACTCATCGGGTGTTAGATTTATTTGCTCTGGTTTTCGCCTATAGGCTTGTTTGCTTTACTTGTCCGTTTTACAAGGTTTTGCTTTCCTCGATTGGTGGTTTCAAATCCGGCTTGTTTTTTTTTCGCTCAGTTTTGCTTGGCTTTTGGCTTTCTATTTTAAGTACGACACCGTCAATTGCGGTTCAAGTCAAGTGCAGTCAGGCCCGAATAATATCGCTGGTTAGTCAGGTCCCTTGGTCAACCCGTGATAAACCAGTCGCTCAGCCGTTCAAGCACCCAAGCCAATGGAATCCGACCTCGTCGCCTCAGCATCCGTCAAGCTGCCCCCGTTTTGGCCGACCGATCCCGAGCTGTGGTTCGCCCAAGTCGAAGCTCAATTTGCAACGCGGGGCATTACTACACAGCAAACAAAATTCAACTACGTGATCGGTTCCCTCGCCCCCGAACATGCAACCGAGGTCCGCGATCTCCTGATCAAGCCGCCGACCGAGAAACCCTACGACGTCCTCCGCGAGCAGTTGGTTCAGCGTCTGTCCGCATCCGAGCAACGACGCGTACAACAACTCCTCAACGCAGAAGAGTTGGGGGACCGCAAGCCGAGTCAACTACTCCGACATATGCGACAACTTCTTGGAGCAAATCAATCCGCGGTCGACGAATCGATCCTCCGTCAATTGTTCATGCAACGCCTTGACTCAGGTGCAAGTGGTTGTGGCCGCGTCCGAAAGTCCAACCTTGGAAGCCGCAGCCACCCTCGCTGACAAGGTTATGGAAGTGGCAGCTCCGACAATATCGAACCTCAGCCGTGTCGACAACGACGATCTTTCCGCCGAGGTCAAGGCATTGCGGGCCGAGGTCCAACAATTGCGCAAGGCCGTTTCGTCCCTGAAAGTGCAAAGCCCAAACCGGCGATGGCGTTCGAATTCTAGGTCTGTTCATCCCAATGCCCGCAATCGCAGTGAATCCGCGGGTCGTGATGATGAAAATGTTGGTATCATGCGAGGTTCGGGCCCGATGCGACAAAGTGCCGTCAGCCGTGTTCGATGGCGGGAAACGACGCCGCGGGACACTAGCCACGACAAGTGTTTCCGCAATCAAACCCAACCGTTTATTTTTCGTCGTGGATCGCAACAGCGGGTGCCGATTCCTGGTCGATACCGGGGCTCAAGTCAGCGTGATCAAAGCCACATCCAACGATCGCTTTCGATCCGCCACAACTCCCCTCCTACAAGCAGCGAACAATTCAACGATCAAAACATTCGGTCAACGATCGCTTACCCTCAACCTGGGGATTAAGCGAGTCCTTCGATGGGTCTTCGTTGTTGCCGATGTCGCACAATCCATCATTGGCGCCGACCTTCTCGCCCATTTCGATTTGATCCCAGATCTTCGACGTTGCCGGTTATACGATGGGGTCACTTGTCGATCCATTCAAGGCAAACGAATCCCGATGGAGTCACTCAACCTGACCGTTCTCGTGCCGGATTCGACATCGCAATTCAAGGATATCCTCGAGCAGTTCCCACGATTAACGACACCCTCGGCCTTCACCGAAAAAGTCCGCCATGGGGTCAGTCATCACATCGAAACACGAGGTCCTCCGGTTCACTGCCGTCCACGTCGACTCGATCCTTCCAAGCTGAAGGCGGCAAAGGAAGAATTCGACCACATGTTGGAACTCGGCATCATTCGACCCTCGTCGAGTTGTTTCTCATCACCCCTTCATATGGTCCCAAAGCCGAACGGTGATTGGAGGCCCTGTGGTGATTACCGTGCCCTCAACAATGCAACAATAGTAGACTGCAGACAATGTCTGCAATGACTGCCACTTAGCGATTATTGCACTAGGCTGGCCTTATTATTATTTTGAAATTTTGGCAATAATTAAAAGCTCTTTTTATAGCCCATAACAAATTATAAGCAATTGATGAGCATTATTGGTATTAATGTCTAATTTTGTAAGCTGACAACCGATCGTCCTAGGCTTTAGATTAAAAAGAAATTGTTAAGGTTACAGCCTAGCTGTGTGATTTCCAAATAGTTATGTGATGGTCCTCAACAATGGTGCTACATAATTTGTAGATAGCTGTCTTGTTAGTTATTTGCCTGCTATTCTTTTACCTGCTAATAAAGCAATTCTTTATAAAAGTTGGTGACATTGTAGGGAATAAACCAAATGTTGGAACGATTTCTGCTTTGGAACATTACTTTAGTGTTATATTTCGATGGTATATTGGCATACCGACAAACGTAGCCAGTCACTGTCGCCTCTTTTATTAACTGCACAAAATTATGAGATATACACCTTTTGACATTTTTTAACATCGTTTTTCCGCATTTCTGAATACCCAACTTAACTAAAAGGTACAAGATATTTTCATCAAATTTCAAAATCATAGGACACCTATTTAAGATTTCAATGACCTAAAAACGTTTGAAATTTAGAATTTATAACTTTAAACATTAGAATTTTAATAGTATTTTTACGATGTATGCCAATTCGCATGATGTTACTAGATTCTTTTAAAATTTGGCAAATTTTTTGAAGGGTTTCGTTAGCAGTAACTGACAAAATTTTCAAGCGATTATTATCTAACGTTTCTCATGTTTTACATTACAATATAGGTGATGTATGTTATCATCTTCGTGTTTGAGAACAGCAAGTATATGGATCAAACCCATTGCTTCCAACTGCATGGCGTAGTGTTTGCTGTGTTACAATGTAGCCTTAGTATCTGCTATCTTATGTGCTACTATTGGCCTTCTTTTAGTTATAGGAAACAAGTCGGCAAAAACGGCCTACTTTTTGGGCTTTCAAGTTGGCAATGCGTTAACGGTGCAGACATAACTATACAATGGCTGTAAGATGGTATTCCATCTCCCAATATTTTTTCGATCGCACTGTGCCCCCTCATATTTTAAGACCGTATTGGGTCCCGTCCCGCCAATTTTTTTTTCGTGTCTGTGTAATCAAACATTTGTAATGGACGATTGGTAGTTTATAACGCTCGTTATAACCGCTCAATCGTTCGTAACAAATATTGCAAACGCCTCATCACTTGTAATATTTTCATAGACGATCGGTCGTTTATAACATTGTAACGAACGTGATAAACGACCGATCGTCCATAGCAAATATTACAAGCAGTTTGTCATTTGTAATATTTGTTACGGACGATGAATCGTCTGCAACCAAATTTATAGACGCCTTGTCGTCTATAAACTGATATACAGACGGTCGATCGTTTGTAACAAGGTACGGACGACGCATCGTTTGTAAGACAAATTTTCCATTCCCTGTTAGCATTATTCTGTGAACGAAGCATAACATGACATTAATTCCAGAGATATTAACGATATTTGAAAAAATAGCCATTGGCAATCGTCAAGAAAACCGATAAACTGTGAAATGGCGAACCATCTATCCAATGCGTCATCTCCAAATTTTGTTTTCTTATGGAATACAATTGCTTCAAGTTTACCATACTCTTCGCGTCGCTCATTACTATGAAAAGTAGACAATACTAATACAGTTTTCGTTTTAGCCGGATGGTATGAAACAGCCATTTGTCGGTCCTTGAATGTAAATTTAGAGACACCAATTTCTCATTTGGCAGCAGAAACTGACAGTAAAACCAATGCTAGTCCTTTTCTATCAGCACGAATTGGGCCAAGAACGGTGAGTTTTTTAGACAAAACAGCATCAGCAAGTTTAACGGACGCGAAAAAGCGGTCCATAGTTATACTGCGGCCAGAACCATACAGCCGCTCCACACTATCAGTAACAACTTTTTCACCGAGTCCAACAGTGCGTTGCTGAATTCTCGCTCTTCCCAAATAATTTATAATAATAGAATGTCTTAGCGTAGGCTAAAACCTAAATTTTATGCCGTATTTTCCTGGCTTATTGATCATAAACTGATAAGAGCTACATCTGCCGCGAAACTTAACTAAGCTGTTCATCAACGGTATACATATTCTGCGGGATTGTACAGCTCCATGGCGCAATTTACAAACAAGGACCATAAATCTCGTACTGCGAGAAATTCGTATTGTTTTTGAAGTTCTTATCGAGTGGCTTTATCGTCCTCCCGTCAACGCATGCGGAAAGTTCGAACCTCTCTCGTGACATAGTAGCTCGATAATGTTGGGACTCTAGCTCACTCCAAAGTTCCTCTTGTTTTCGTTTTGCTGCTTTTTGCACATCTTGGACGAATAACAACCCACTGAACGCATCTAGCTCGATGTCAGCGAACTTTGTGAAACCTTTAAATCGTTTGACTGTCGCCGATCCAGGGATTTTGCACAATATCTTTCGTATTCTTCGTTGGTATGCTTTAGAAACATCTAGGACATTTCTGTCGTAGATACGAGTCGAAATACATCTATCCTGTGATACCACGAGAAACTAGTCGAGCCGGACCCGGCATCTTCTTCACGACGTCAGCGGCTGCTGTTTGCCCACGCACGGAAAGCATTGACCATGAAAATCCCAGAATTTAACTATTGTATGTTCCCTCATTTATGTCAGCAGCCTGTTGTTTAAACCCCAGCTCGTTGTCGCTATCGACATAAATGTTCAGAATCTTCAAATCTGAATTCGAATCTGAAATAATCCCCTGATTATCGGTGGTGTCGTCGTCACCACTATCTACATTATCAGACGCTACGATGTCTTCTACGCTACGTCGTCGTGGGCCCAAGCAAGGTTTACAGCCTCCTGCAATGTTCAACCGACTATCTATATAGTAATAATATGGAGATTGAATTAGTAGGCTACTTTTATACTGATTATTCAAATATAAAGTTATGAATTATACCCCCAAGAGTGTAGTATGATATGCCTGTAACAAGAATAAAAATAGATTTGGCATACTAAAAAGAAATTATAAATGTTATAACATGAAGTGTGTTACACTCCACTTCCCATCAGTGCTTCGAGGTTATAAATCTTCAAGGTCCAAGATTCAAAAAATTTTATAGCGTTAGAGAAAGTGGGAGGGTCCAAGAGCTCCCGAGGTGATTTACTGTCGATGATTGTGCTCGGAATGTACTTACCTTTTACATAACAAACGAAAACCACCATAACTTGATTCTTCTTTTACTCTACACTTTTAAAGCAACAAGTTCAATAGTTGTGATAAAAACAAAATTTTTGGTGTCTGCTGGACTTTCCTCAGTTCCCCAAGGATTAAGGCCCGGATTTCGATCCAACACGCGGCCCCTGGCACCAAAATGCTAGGATTGCCTAGGCTTGAGCTAACGGCAGTGTGATCAGATCTTGTTTTATATACTTTTTGGTTCCCCATTTTTTGTGCTTTTGTATGATAAATTGCATATATAATTTATACGCGTTTATGCATAATACTTGCAGTATTCTGTAATGTTCTATGGCATTTTGAAATCTGAAATTTATGGAATTAGTTAAGTGCTAGGCCCGAGTTATTTAAAATAAGGTATCAGATAATTGTGCTGAAAACAGAATTTTGATTACACTGACCTGTACATAAGGCATTGGTTTATGCAGTACTATAATTGTCGTATTATACACTGCCTTATGCAAATTAACGGATGTTTTGGCATTGCGTCCAGATGTCGCAGCTCCCAAATGTAATCTCAGTTCACCGCAGCAGTTGGCGAAGTATATTACACTAAGCCTCTTGGTGAAGCGGATTTCAGTGCAAAAAGCATGTGTCATGTTCGCAGCCCTGGACCAAGGATTCCTTTTAGAACAAATCTCAATAATGCAGATTACCTAAATGTCCTCCGTGGGTTCTAGTTTGGGGAGAACCTTCAAATTTTATACATATGGTCAAACTTTTCAAAATCACTAAATTTTTAGGTATATTCAAGCTGCGGGTTGTTCAAATTTCTTAGAACTGTTCAAACCTTGAAGGACTATTAACATTTCATTGGGTCATTCCAATGCTATAGGATTATTTAAATTCTTCTTAAGACCATTTGAGTGTTATAGGGTCGAATTGTGCCAACTCTTGCAGGACCGCAAAGTTTAAGTTTTAGGGTAAGCTAAGGTTACCTTTGACATAGATCTAGTTTGTACTTTCATATTGTTATCAACTATAGCGCGATCTAGCATTCAAAATTACTTACGCCGTCATGCACTCGCAAACTGGTTGACTTCTGCCGTTTCGTCAAACCAAATTTTATAAATTAAATACACCAATGTTAAAATTTACCCAGGTTCTGCCTGTTATGGATTTATGGACCGGCAGGTAATAAATTCGCCCCGTCGTAATGTGTAAATCTGAGCGTACTTGAAATGGTGGTCGCAGGGCAGCCCTTTCCAGAAAAAAATTCGAAATCAGCCTACCTAGGAAATCGGCCTGCTTGGAGCAGGAACAGAATTCATTAAAGCTATACAAAACTGTCTCAATGTAAGGCCTTCGAGTAGATGCCGCCGACTGTATAACGTTCGCAATACTAGCTTCAGATATCGTGCAGTTCAGGAATAGAACTAGTGCCAGAGTTGACCAGAAATTGCCAGTAACCTGAACTTGCTACATAATAGGATAAGAACAATGACATATACTTATTAACTGTGAGGTTAGATTCAACTTGGTTGCATTTCTAAGACTACCAGAGACATCAAAAAGTTGTCCCGCTTTCCAAATCAAAATTTTGTGAAATGCGCATCACTGAGTTTCGCCACGAGGGTTGCCAATTTTTATGACTTACTGGACATTTAGATCTAAACAAGATTGGAAATCAGGCTATCGGTAAAGTAACAGTAGAATTTCTTTTTGTTAGTTGATCGTTATACTCAGTGCTAAAATTATCAAATAAAGAGAGATCTCATAGGTACTGCTCAAACACTATATGCTAGAACCTAAACTAATCTGTCGCTGTATTTTCATAACATGGTAGGATCTCAATAGAATAATATAGATCATCATTTATCAGGTCAGAAAATTACCACAAAGGATTGTAACTTACAAGACTACGGTAGTATTCTGGGCCATATTTATTTTAACATGTGTGTTGCATCATACATATTGTACCGTTTACCCATGCTTCCAATTTCACTAAATTTTTCTAAATTTTTACCAATTTTACCCAATTTTTGGTAAAAGCTTCATCAATTTTTGCGCGGAGGTAATTTTTGAATTTTTCAAGAACTCATAATTTTTCCCAATTTCGGTAAATTTTTCTAAATTTTTACCAATTTTACCCAATTTTTGGTAAAAGCTTCATCAATTTTAGCGCGGAGATAATTTTTGAATTTTTCAAGAACTCATAATTTTCCCCAATTTCGCTAGTTTTTTTACTTTTATCAATTTTATCCAAATGCGAAAATATTTCATCATTTTTTGCGCGGATGATACGGTAGAGCACCAATTTCTGTCAATTTTACACAATTTTTGCATAAGTATCACCAGTTGGCTTGACCCTTGTGGGGTGATCCTCTACCCCTATTGACAAGCACAGTTATGCTCTCGTCATATTTTTTCATCATTCTAGCATTTTTGTGATTACTAACTGTATAAAAAGTGTATATATGTGAATTTTGGTGTATGTAAGTATAATAAATAAATGTGTATTTTAATTGGTCTTAATAAGCGACAAAGCTAGTGGTATTTATAAGCAATTTTTTTTCACTCATATTTTGACTTTGCCAATGTCGTGGGACTGCTAGGTAACCGGAGTCCAAAAACCTTTAAAATCGGAATTTCTATTTGTCACCTATTTAATGGTCCATTGAAATCTTATCCTAAAAGTTTATTTTCTTAAAATTTTATGTCATAAAATTTTATCTTAAACTTACGTAATTAGTATATTTTACGTTCGTTTTCGGCCTAGCTAACCTATGTTGCAGATTTTGTTAGTTTTTAGTTTAGTTCTTAATTTTGAATGTCGTAGAACCAGTCGTAGTAGCTTAACAACAGAAATTGATGATGTTTTATATTGTTTTAATTTGTGTTTGGCTAAAGGTCACGGAGCTAATTGTTTGGGGTCTAGTAGGCTACCAGGGTCCTAGAACTTCAAAATTTTATAAATTTTAGTTAAAAATTTTTAATCCTTTATTACATGCTTCCCTAACCATATCAAACTTTAAATTCGTAAAACTTATCAAAACTTGGATTTTTATTATTTTGTTATCTAATTTACATAGTTTTCACTCATTCAATTTATTAGCTAACATGCTGTAGAATTTTTCATTGAGTTGCTTTTAGTTGCTTCCTTTCACTTGTCGAGTCTCGTGTGATTTTAGCGGGATTTTACAGCAGTGTAAAGAATTACATTTACCTTACATTACATTACAATTATCTGTGTTATACGTAGCTATTTTTTATCTAGATGACATAGCTACTGATTATTGGTAGATTGCTAGTTAATGGTACTGCGGTTTATATTCGGATTATTTATTACGGCGGAGTGTCTTATTTCTAGTGCTGTGAATTTGGTTTCTATGTGCTTTTACGGATATCTGGAGTCATTTTATAATTATGGCACAAAGGATTGCGGTTATCTCTGATTTTTATTTGGTTCTGGAATTTTTGGACATGACTTTGTAATTACAGCTAAAGAAGGAACGCAAGGAGCTTCCACGTGATGCAATTAAGTACTTTAATCTTGTCTACGAATTAACCCTAGTAATATTGGTGTCCCAATTAACAGTATCATGTTAAGAGGCAATAACCTTATTAGGAATGATAGTATATTAACTGTAAAACTTGGCCCTCGTGGCGAGCGAGAAAAACCAGGGCCAGAGTGTAGGTGGGTTCCTAAAATATAGTAGCGCTACTTGTGAAGCTTTGCAGCCAGCCGAGGTCGGCGAATCAAGTAGTACTATATTCTTGAGTAGACCGGGTGAGTAAGGGGCGAGGAATCGACTACCCTCTCGAGTCGCCGTTAGATCCCACTTACGTACTATTCTTAGCCATGCAGCCGGGGGACACGGATCTCCCCATACGAGCAGCCAGCCGGGGCTCCTGTGAAGTAAGAAACTTCAACTGCACATTAGTAGGCCGCTACTGTACAGTTTTAGTAACGTAGTTCGGCAGCCAAGGTTGAGGTAATTAAATACTCGCATGGTATGTCAGCCAAGCCAGCCGGGGGCGTGTTGTGTCAACCCACAAGGGGTATAATAGAGTAATAAATAACCTAACCTAAAATCACTATCACTCAACCATACTTCTTAAACACTAGCTGATATAACTTAAGGCTGAGAACTTAGGCCCAAGTACTAAAAAGTTGTAAGATAACCCAAAATATAACTAGGGTTCGTCAAGCAACTAGAAACGAGTGGCTTAATAGAGTGAGACTGCAAAAACCAAGAGTCAGACTGTGTAAAAGTGACCGGTGCAGGCTAACGTAATCAAAATACGGTACTAAAGAATAGTGCCGCGGCGTTTCAATACAGTTACTAAAGAATAGTGTTGCAAGTGCCTTAACGTTTTATGTTATTTCGGAATAAACATTCCCAATTTAGAAACTCGCTTCACAAATCGGTAAACTAAAAAGAATAATGCTTATCATAGTAAAACTAGTTCTCCCAAATAAAATCGTAGGTTCTGTAAATTCCAGGTATTAAGGGCGAATCTGTAGTAACTATATTAGTTAATAATACGTAAATTAGTTAATAAATACTTCGGCCCAAGTGTTGAGTGAGAAAAGCCAGGGCGAGTAGAACAGGTGGGCCCGGGTGTAGTAGGATTGCTTGTTGGGTGCTGCGTCCATTCGGGGCGGTTCAGCAAGTAGTGTTAGTCTTGAGCAGACCGGGCGAGTAAGGGAACTGGATTCGGGCGGCCAAAATCTCCAGAACACTATACGTACGTAATAACCAGCCAGATGGTCAGCCATTCGGGAGCTTTGGGATTGAGCAAAACTTCCAACTAGATAGTAGTAGAACGCTACTAACTAGTTCACAAAAGTAGCCTGCCAGCCATTCGGGGGCGACTACAGTCATAATATAACCGGCACTGATTAGCATAAACCTAAGGCTCAGGTTAAGGTAATTAACCTTGCAATCGCGTCAGCCATTCGGGGGGCGATTGTATGAACTAACAAGAGCTTTAGTAAAGTAACAGCTAACGTAAAAGTAACCGGTGTTCGCTCAAACCTTAACCCCCTAGATAAGGATTGTGCTAGCGTAAATCTAGGTCCTAGGTTCAGGTACTTAACTTAGATAAACGTGCGTCGTCCGCCATTCGGGGGCGGTCGTATAAACCTCACAAGAGGCGTACTACATTAGCACATAATCTAACTGGAACTAATAGGACCTAGGGTCAAAATAGTGTAGTGTGCTAGTACCGAACAGTGACAATATCTAGAGGTTGTCGAAAGTATCCGGTCTGTTTAAAAGTGTGGTAAATCAGATCTTCGGTACTAAAGAACAGTACGGTGTATAGCTACGGATGAACTCTACTCAGAGAGCTGAAGCTTGTCACAACCTACGCGTCCTAAGTGCTCATTTATCGTGCCTTAAATGTTTTACCCGGTGTTACAATAAACATTATTACCTACGCGTTTGATATTCAAGTATTTAAATTGGAGTGATCAAGCTGAGCAAGAGACACGTCGCAACGCGAAATATAGAGCATCGGATCTTGACCACGCAAAGAAGGACGCGCGCCAACTCAACGTTACCGGCATACTACTGGCCGCACTTTGGACCACACAATCTTCCGGTGGCGAATCCCGTCCCCTTCTAAATACCGGTAGCCGTCATAAACAAAAATCCCCTACCAACCCCTACCCCTGTGAAAACCATAAAATAGAACAATCAAGTTTTGTTGAAGGGTTCCTCTATAATAGTTAGATCATAGATCAGCGGGAGGTCGTGGAATCGGATCGCACCTCTACTCAACTATTCAGTCCTCGGTTTTTAAATTACTCCGTTTGCAAACTCTTACCACTATGCCTAAATGAAAAATATTTTATATAACAGCAAGCAAAGTAGGGGCTTAGGTCCAAAACTGCCCAAATTCTTTATTTTCAGCTTAATTTTAATTTGTAGGTTCGAGGGAAACATCGCTACAGTGGATTGCGCTGTACTCAGCCCCTTTATTGGGGGCCCGGTAGGCTACCAGGGGGATTCTTGGTCCAAACCAACCCCACGTCCCCTCAAATTCTTTAAAACCAAAGGGTTTTTCACTAACTTACTTATTGTATACACCCCTCCCTCCATACTGCGTCCTTGTTTTCGTTTTGTTTTCGTTTTCGCCTTGAATTCGTTCGTTTCCCAGCTAATTTGCATAATTAGCAGTAATTTATGTTAATAGCTAACAGAAGTTAGCATTGTTTTGTTTAGTTCTATTTAATCTAGTATGGAGTTCTGTAGGGTTCGGTTCCAGATTCGTGGCGAATTTATTACGTATTGATTGTTCTTGCGTAAAGAATCTAGTTGTACTTATTCTGCTTCCGGATCTACTTGTTCTCTAGAACAGCATAAAGAATTATGCTCGCTTACGTTTTATTTTAACAAATTTCTACGTAATTCGTTCACATAGCTACTCCAGTAAGGCGGTTAATTTCAAATGATCTTTATTGTTTAACGGCGATTTCATGGTTTTAAATTATCTTGATGCCTGCTTGCAATCAGTGTTTTGGTTTCGAATCTAGGGGCTTAGGCGTAAAGAAATACGCACTTCTTAAGTATCGTCGGGAAGAAAGAAGAAAGTACGTGAGTATACCAAGGGTGAGTTCGTGTCGTAGGTGACCAAGTATTGGAACAATTCTCCACTGAAGGCCTGTTCCCGCCATCCATCCGCGGGCTGGACAGTTGTAGGGAAACTAGAGAGTAGTCGACCGCTACTAACTAGTTATAGTGTCGTTCGTTAGCCGCCCTGAGACGGACGCATTAACACAACCGGCACGTAATTAGCGTAATTCTAAGGAACTAGGCTCAGGTAATTAAATAAATGTACGTGGTTAGGCGTCCGGAGACCAACATATCAACTCACAAGAGAAACTACTAAATTGGTAAAACGCAGCTATTAGCCGTTCGGAGATTGTTGCTAAGAAGGATCAGTGCTAGTGTAAATCTAAGGCCGAGGTTAAGGTACTTATGTACTCGAGCAAGCTATGAGCCGTCCGGACGTGGCTGTACTAACCTCACAGGAGGGAAAGTAATAACAGGGCATAACCTAACCGAAGCTATCAGATAGTTAACTAGAATAATAGTGGGCTCAATTAAGCAAGTAGTAACAAAACCAAAATATATCAAAAGGTGTCAGTACAGTCAATTTAAAGGCTTAGTCGAAAAGAACTGACTAAAACTATTATAGGCATAGATGTGTATTGTAAAACAGAATTAACAGTTCAATATAGGGCGTAATTTATCAGTGGTACTAAAGAACTGTGCCTGGTTTATGCTTTATTGATTTGCCATGTTTGTTTTATTTATTTTTGTTACTAACTTGTTTTATTTGCGGCTTTGGTGTTCACTTGTCTAAAAACCAGAGTGAATCGAGTTAGTCACGCCAGCCAAATTGTAGAGCTGATAAACGGATATGCACGCACAATAAAAAGAGCGCGACCACTAGTTCCCACCGGCATACTACTGGCCACACCTCGAACGCCAACATCTTCGGTGGCGAATCCCGTCGCAATTTATTATCCGATAGCCGTCATAAGAAAATTCCCATCCAACACCTACCCCTCTTGAAATAATAAAATATAACACCTTTCACGCGGCTATGGAAAACATAGTTCGATTACAACTGATGCCTTCCCTTACTCACCCACAGAATCTCCACAAATTGTACCAATGTACGGTACCTAACTGCTTTGGAGTTCAGTACTTGGGGTCCGGGTATAAATATTAGAGTTTGATAAAATGACTAAAATAATGTATAGTTTATACATACCTATATACTGTAGGGGGTCCCTAAGCTAACTAGGGGGTATAGGCACAAAACCGATCCCAATCTTTATTTCTAGGTAATTTCGGGTCCCTAAGCCCTAAGGATGACCTAGCTAGACGAGTTACCCCCATTTTTACGTTCTCGATGAAATTCACTATACCATCCACTTTGTTTTGATTTTTGAGTTTCTTAGCATTAATCATGGTATGTGATTAGTGTAATTTGCATAATCAAGGGATTGTTCAGTTTTTGGTTTTAATTTTATTTGAGGAGTTGAATTAGAGCGGCGCCTGTGCATAGTTGTCGAATCGCTTTTGCGAATAGTTCGGGCTTTTACTTTTGTTGTGACGTTACACACGCAAAGAATTGCGTGTGAGTTAAGGTTTAGGGACGTACTTTAAAGAAGTCCCGTGTTTTCTTTATTTGGGTTTACTGCTTTATGCTTGTTTTGCCGATTTAAAAGAACGAATCCCGGTGTAAGTTGGACTGACAAGTGTGTCTATATATAGTGAACTAAGATCACAACGAAACCACAAGCACCTGTTATCAAAAGTTATAGTCTATGCTGGTGTAACACAACAGTATATTGGCGTGATCATACAAGAACTAGTGATGTCGGCTTAAAGAATTGAACCTGTATTCAAGTACCTATTGCATAAGATAAAGTATTAGCAAGTAGATAAATTAAAATTCGGCCCGAGTCAGCCTCGTGGAGTGAGCATTGAGCAAGATTCGTAGAAATATATGGAAGCTTATTGAGCATCCGGGGTGAGTAAGCGGGGAGTGGTTTTAGGACCACCCGTCTTACGAACTGTCAACATTTCCTCAAAACTACCTTTTGGCATTTTGATCGGGTGCTGATGGACGAGCAGAAAAAGTTTCTACTACCTTGTTTGCGATCGTGACAACCTAGTTAATAAAATAACCGGATCAATTCAAGTTTTCCCCTATAACAGGGGAGGGGGGAAATTGAAAAGAGCACTATATGGTGGGGAAAAACTTGAATATATATAATAAATGTAAGCATTCCAGTCTTAACCTTAGGTATACAATGGGATAGCCATACGACGATCATCCCCAGCCCAGCAGTGTCACACTACTCCATCGCCATAGGAGCTGCCCCTGGTAGCTGTGCAGACAGCCGCAGGTTATCCCTGGAGAGGTCTGTTAGGATAAATTAGCGATGGAGAGAGCTGTTTGGATATGAAACAGCTAAACCAAAGGGAACTGTTCCGCGATATTGGCGCACAGCGATTGGAACGCATTTTGCTGGTAACGGTAGTCGGCAACTAACAAAACTCGTTGAGGTAACCAGGCGGCATATCGTGACACACACCGCGCATGTACTTTGTTCGAATCTTGTGGCTTATTCCTATTCTGCGTATGGACCCGGTGTGCGGATCGAAGAAACGCAGTTGATTGACCGTTCGATGGTTTAAGCCAAGCGAGCTGATGTTATACGGCGCCTACCGCTCGCTTTGCACGACTGACCCCGGACAAATCGTTTGGACAATTGGAATCAGCGTTGTCGCGTCTCGACCACCTCCATGTACCCCACAGCCAGTGTGGTGCTAGTATCCACGATGCCAAAACCCACACGTCAGACTGAGGAACATGACCACTGTAATGTTGGACCTTGTGCACAAATTGACGTTCGTCTATCTATACGACGGAACCAGGGCCACCCAGCCGCATAGGATGTCGCTGAAAATGCTATGTGCAACCTTCTCGGAAGAAGTTATAGACGTCGACTAAGGATTGCTTCGACATACCAGCCAGTCGCTCCGAAGTATTTTCATATTCGACTTCGGCCCACAGGTTTATACAGCAGCTGGACCCATGTTTGAAGAGTGATGTGCGAACTTTTGAATAGATGGGTTGTTTTCGTGGGCCATCACGGATAGACCTGGTTGGTTTCGTGTGAGAGCAGCTTTTGTTGTGGCATTTCCAGACGTGGTTGTCCTTCACCTTCATGTACTCCGACTACGTCATTGGGGTGTTGCAGTAGGGGCATTCCATCGCCGTCGTCAAAAGTTGCCGCTGTTTGAGAAAATGAATAACCGGACGGGAATCTTCGACCAGAAGAGGTAGGATATGAGCGCTGTAGTACTGACAGTCACACATTTTGAATGGAGTCAATGAATCGGTGCAGCCGTTCTTATATACTTTTCAATATCTGTGTTATTTATCTTTTGGTCGCGTGCCTATCAATCTGTAGTTAATTCTCTTTTGGTCACATGTATACGGCTCATTAGTCGCTCACACGCCTTTAGTTGTTCATATTCTTAATTCTTATTACTTTAAACGCACTAAGATATTGTTGGGGAAAACTTGAAAATATATTCTAAAAGGGGACATGAAAAGATATTCTAGGGGGAAACTTCTAAAGATATGGGGACTTGAATTGATCCAAGTAACCATCGCGCATTCCGATCGGGTGTACGTTACATAAGATGGGTTTAATAAACAACTTAAATGTAAGACCTTAGGTTAAAGTAATTAAATAGAATTACGGAGTATCTGCGATAGCGATATTCTGATCAATCTCCCAAGAGAGTTAATAAAGTAAGGTATAACGTAAATATTCAAAGTATATATATTATTCTTACCGGTCTCCCGACCAAGTAAGAGTGGCGTTGAACATCGAGGCGTTTTCAGCTAGTAGATCGGGAGCATTAAGCCAATGATTATCATCGGCTGGTTTGGTCGTGTAGTTTTGAAACAAACAGCGTCCACCTGCAATGTACAAAAGACCGCAAGGCGAGTATGTCCGTTACAATGTTGGCAGTGTGTGCGAATCGTGAAGGCGAGTCTTGAACGCAGCAACGTTGGGTGCAGTGACAACAGAGTCCTGCAGCGCATTCCACGCATTGACAATGCGTTCCGAAGAGAAATTTTGACGACAGAGCAAGTGCGGAGTTGAATGGTGGTTCCAATTTGTAAGAATTTTGACGTAGACAACAGCGGTATGACAGCTTGAACAAGCAAGAGTAGTCATAATTCAGATTGTTGTGAATCAGCTTGTACACCATGATGAGATCTGCGCGCAACCTCCTTGTTTGTAAACGCTGTATACCAAGATATTATAATGAAAAGAAGCATGGTCGAAAACAGCCAGGTTATAATAGAATAACCGAAAGCGACTAAAATTGTAGCGGACAGGAAACTCAATCCAAAAGAACTGCATATTAAATTGTGTGCCGTATATATAGTCGTTTTAAGCAAAATAAATATTTCACCTCGTGTCTTTGGTGCCGAGTTTCTTAAAATACGAGTGCTTAGTATTAGTCGCGCAGGCTCGAAGACACAGGTCGCACCCAAAAACAACGCTTGCCAATACCCACTTTCCCACCGGCATTTTGCTGGCCACACCTCGAACCAGACAATCTTCGGAGAGGACACCCTTCCCCATTGAAATACATATAGCCAACATAAAAACAATACTTCCACCCCACCACCACTAAAAGTACCATAAAATATCATGCTGATCACGATGCTGTGTAACAGTGGGAAACTTTAGTAATAACATAAAAGTGGTCAGATATTTTTGGAATCCAAAATTAACCCCACGTCCAAATCTAAGGCAAAAGCCAAAATAGAATTAATAGACCATATTCAGGTTTGGTCCTTTATTCCATGCGTATTTTGCTTGATTTACATTGTTATACGTCATTGTCTATGTCATTTGCGTAATGAAATTATATTTTAGTCAGTTCGGCACATTGTTACTCCTTGTCCATATTCATGGTTGGTTGTTGTCATTGAATTTAGATAACCATTGCCTACATCCAAAGCGTAGCCAGCAATTCTGAAAGGGAGGGGGGTCGCGGCCCACAGTGGGTACCTAAAAGGGGGGTTCGGGAGGGCAGGCCATTCGATGACGCACATTTCTACGAGTTAATTATGTATGAATGGATAAAGTTTCAATTAAATAGCCCGGAATAAGAATTGGTATATTACGGACGCCATAAACAAGTAAAAAATGCAACTGTTGCCAATATAGAGAATTTTTATACAAAAATGTGAAGTTTGGTCAAAATACGGTTGAAAGTAATTTTCTAATGCTAGAGAGGCTAGTTTTAGGACAATTTCCGACATGATTTTCAGCAGGAATCATTCAAAAAATTTGTTTTGGGTTGAACCAAAAGGGGGAGAGGGGTCGCGACCCTGCATCTCCCCTGGCTGCGGCATTGTCACATCTATTAGTTGTTGTTGACTTCGGTCACTTTTTTGGTGGTTGATCCATAGCAAAGGTACTTCTTCCTGCGTTAGTATTTTCTTGTATTCCTATAGTCATTGCACTCTGCGTTCTTTTCTTTTGTTCAACATTGACCCTCTTATATTGACCGGGACTTCCTATCGTCGATACTATGTCAGTTGGCTCCGAAAACCAAATTAGTTGATCTTGATTGGTCACTTTTCATGGTGTGGCAAATTCTCGAAGATGTCTGCGATCCCCGATGGCGAAGCATCGCTTTGAGCCTTGCCATCTCCATTACTTGTCGGTCTTCAATTTGGGTTCGTCGTTTCTATTCCTATTATAGAATTCTTCAGTAATCTCTAGTTCGTCTTGCCGATATTGCCGTTTTCATTCATGATTGTTACTAACGGCCATTGTCCTTGTGCTTGTATTCCTCTTCTACGTCGGTGAGCGAAATTTGTATTTCTTGCTCAGGATTTTCCATACTCGACATAGTTCTCAGTTGTCTTTGTTAGTTCCGTGTGCTTTTGAATAAACTCTATTTGGGTCTTTTGTCTTTGTTGTGCCTTCGCCATTGAATGTTGGGCATCCATGTCTCTGTTATCTATCGATACGGTTAGGTCATAAAGAGTTCAAGTCGTTATTGAATGTATTTGAAAACGTATTGAGTTGATTTTCTTCTACTGCTTCTGATGTTTCAGGTCTTTGTAGCATCGGTTTTATTAGTGCATTTCATTTTGTGGCTCTAGCGAACATGGGTCGAATTCCCGAATCGCCCGTTCTAACTTTTCTGGCATTGCTACTTGACTAAGCGACTTCGCTGTTTTTATCTCACTTGGTGGATTTTGGCTACCTGGCATTTCTGTTGCCGTTTCGGTGACCTCCGGCGAGGTATTGCGAGATTTTTTCTCTTTTTGTGATTCGGTGACTTTTGGCGGAGTCCTGTAAAGTGGTATATATTTTCGCTCGCTGCTGAAATTAAAATTTAGATAGGGACTGGTTATTACCGAATTATATGGACTAGTAATTACTAGATATATACCGTATAAACAGAATTGTATTTTAGCTGCTGCCTTAGAGGGGTTTAGGTTAAAATATTTTTAAATCGAAAATGAGAATTATTTTAAACCACGATTTATTTATTGTTCTTAGTCTCCACGACTAGAACCCATATGGTCGTTACGTTATTTTATGTTAAACCGGTGGGTCTGACGTTGGGGTATTGCTATGAAGGCTATCGGTACTGACAGAACGGGCATTGGTTACCGAAGGCTGAGGGTCTATGTTGTATGCGGCCAGTAGTAGACCAGTGGGGACGCTAACATATGGCACGCATTGCTTCTTCAGAGCCAACGACTATAGGACTTAGAATACGGGGATTGGTTACCGAAGGCTGAGGGTCTGTGTATGCGGCCAGTCGTAGTAGACCAGTGGGGACGCTAACATATGACACGCGTTGCTTCTTAAGAGCCAACGACAATCAGGGCCGGTCTTATTGTTTATTGTACTCGTAATACTTCACAACACAGTTCCAGTAACCACTAGGTTAAATAATTTATTACCAAAGTAAAAGAATATAGTTCACCAGTATATAGTTAAAACACCAACACTTCTGTATTGTCACTCTACCTCGCCTAATGTTATTTCAAATTCAGTCAGCCCTATAGAAATTCTATTAGTCGTTACGTTTACGGTTATAGCTTACTACCGTTGAGTTTACCCTAGGTAACAGCAGACTTTAATTGTTCCTCTACTGCCGCGTAACCTTTGAGTCAACTAAGCAACTGCAGCAGCGAACGTTATGGTTTTTCCAGTGGTTGATCAAACTAGAAAGACGCATGGGCTACGATATAAAGGGTGATCCAAATCGTCTTTTCAATGTGTAGGCTACTAAGTGGTTTTGTGATAGTTTCGCTAGCTGTAACCGCGAAATTCCGGTAGCTAGCTTTGCTTCCGTGTTTTAATTCAGTTACGTTGGTCCGGTTTATTACTGTTAATTAGGTTCTACCCGCGCTAAATTATTAAAACTATAGCATTTATAGCGTTTCAAACCTATCCTGGAAACTCGCATCGCAGTTTAAATACTCGCAGCGTTATGCGGTATAGGCACCATAGCGATAAAAAACCATGATTTAAAATTTGATCTGTACGTTTGTACAAGCCACGTCGACTTCCCTTTAGTATGGTAGCATGAGTATCTCCACCAATCGCATGCAGCGCAATATGATAGCGTCTGATTCTTAATAAACTTGTAAAACAACAAGCGAAAAACATGTGTTTTTTCTTCGTTACAAATTCACGATAAAAAATAACCCTAAAGATTAAAACAGTACCGAGATTCGTTATTGATGTTCCCGAAACATAAATAAATATCAAGGCGCGAACGCCTGTGCATGTTTAACATAACAAATTAAGTAATATATAATACTTACCTTACGATGTAATCCATTGCTCTGTCATATCACGTCATGCGACAGACACACGTCGCGATCAAACCAACGGCTCTTTAAAAACGACTGCTGCGGCCGACAACAGCAAAAGTTCAAAAGTTGCTAGCGTTGTAGGGCTGAAATCACTCGGCAGACATCGATCGCATTCAAAAATTGGGCATGGTAGACGAACGAATTGAAATACGAATGACGAAACCTCAACTAAACTCGCTCCAGTCCGAGGAGCAATTCAGTATATAAGATTTCTAGCGCCTGGCAATTACAACAGCCCTCCCTCAAACACTTGGCGCGCTGCTTCACATTGTATGTACATATTGTCAAAGTAACGCTAAAAGGATTTATAATTACAGTTTTTTTTGCTTTTGAATATATATTGAAACTATATATGCATTAGCATACATATATATAAACCAAATATATATTTATTTCATATATAATTATGTATATATTTCTCAATATGATATAGTTGTTATATACATTTATCAATAGAATTAATACAATTAAAGCAAATGCAGTACCTGTAGCTGCTGTTGAGCTCCACGAGGAGTTTGTAATAGTGGGAACCCATGACGTAGATGTGCTTACCATGATCCGTGCGAGCATCGGTCGAGCATGCGTAGGTGTAATGACGACAGAACCTTTGAGAAGCCTGTTTGGTGCAACGGTCTCGTTATCAGGCTTCGAAAGCCAGCTGAAATACACATTGTCGGTACCAATACGATGCTGATCACGATGAAGAAATATCATTTTGAGGTTTTTTGATATTGCGATCGAATTCGAGTAGTTTTCCTATGTAACTTCTACTTGCGGGGTTTCTACTGTCGGGTACGACATACAGCACCTCGCAAGGGAAATAGCAGGCACGGGTGGAGCGGTTGGGTGCATTTTGAGTGTCTTTGGCCGACTCCCACACCTTTTTACGCTCCGCTCAGAATTTTGCTCGCTGCATTTCCCCAGGGTCGGCGGATGGGCTGCTGCTGGAAGTGCTGTGCTGACGACGTTTATCAGGCAGACGGTCCGTGCTTGACGCATGCACGCTTGACGGTGCATGCTTGATATTGAATTCGATGATGACGAGGATTTAGAGCGATGCCGTTCCATGGCAACCTTCGTAGGCTGTGGAGGTGTTGAAATTTCTGTTCTCTTATCACTATCTCTCCCACCAACCTTCGAGGCAAGACTTCGAGCTTAAGATTGCCCTTGCTGAGACGGAAATTTCTCAGTGGTGATCATTTCGCCACGCTTTAATGGCAGTGCAGCCACTGGCATTCGTCGTTTAAAAACCTTTCCGTGAAAAATAGCATCGATCTTCAGGGCTTCGAAACCGATGTTGCGGAGTAGCTGGCAACTAGACAACTGGCTCAGCTGGCACCCATGTACTGACCTATGCAAGTTTCCACTCAGCATGCCACTCACAGTCTGTGGTAGGTGGATCAACTGTCATTATATATTATTATGAGGCTGCTGCGGTTTTGGAGGTATGCCAGTACATACTGAAGCAGGATTTGGTGTCGTTGTAGTAGAACTCACAGCTATTGTGGAGACACCAGAAACTGTAATGAGGTATTGGCTGCTGCTGCATTCCTTTCAGATGCCCTATAGGGGAACACAGATTCCGGAGTCCTCGACGGTGAGGCTCGTCTAGGGAACACAGCTGTCGGCTGACATCTGGGCCACGCTCGTCTTGGAGACGAGGCTGGTGGCTGACGTGAGGCACGTGTCGGTGATTTCGCAGGCGATACGGTTCCGCTATGGCGGTTTGATATTCCTCTTCAGTAAGATCCATTAAGGATCTTCCGGCAGCTTCAATTTTGTTGGGTTTCTTGACTAAGCCTTTATCCAGGCGTTTTGATATTTCCCAAAGTCAACGGGGTAAACGCCGGATTTGCATAACGATGCGACGATGTGATCCGCGGTCGCACCTTCGAACGATTCAGTCAACAGCTTGCAGAATTGTAGTTTGTTCAAAGGCCCGCTGACGCCCATTTCACGTCGAAACTTAGCAACATTACTGTTCCAGTATTGTTTCATAACTCCCAGCAGAACTACATCAGACGGCTGTAGCACGTCCGTTGTGTGTAGTGGCAGCTTTGGGATGTTTATGGTCATTTTGCGGGCCATGAGCTCAGGCAGCTGCAACCCCGTGAACACTGTCAGCATATGACAGTGACTTCTTCGGCAGAAGAGGCCGGCTCAATCTCGCCGCCAGGCATGGCTAGATTAATAACCTTGGACGAAATGTGGGAGCCGTAGCCATCGCGTAGCAATAGAAGCGGGCGCTGCGGAACTGCTTTGCAGAAACGTCGAAAACACTCGAAATAGTCATCCAATCAGTTTTGTCATCGAGCTCGACTTCGTAGTCAGCGCACTGCTGTGTATAGTATTTTCCTTTGAAAAGAAACAGCAGAGGCCGCCGCTCACCCGCAAGATTACGTAATGCATGTCAGTACAGTATACTAGCCTTTTCCCTCGCCATGCGTGACAAACTTCGCGTTGTCGTTGTGCCCGGCATACACCATCCTTGACTTAGCATCCAACTTCATCCAGACTGCAGATAAGTTGAATTCCGGCCCTGGCCATATCATCCTGCAGCTTGGCCACCACCTGCTCCAGCAGTGTGTACAATGGTTTGATGGTGAATATGTTCTTGGTTGTCCAATCTCGCGCCGCAGAGATATGGACTAGAAGCTTCGGTTTTATGCCGTTGCGGCTGAAAAAATGGACTGCCCAATTCGACGATGGGATACCACCTTCGCACAGGAATTGCACGGGAACCCCTTCCCCTTTCGGGGTTTGCCGCATGAACTCGAAAGTTTCACAGTACTCACCAACAAGTTCGCGAAGTTCCATCTGCGAGCACCCAAATCCGTTGGTGGTCATAACCTTCACATTCTCGGCAATTTCTGTCTCTTGTTCCGGTGTAAGCAATTGGCGAGCGCCATCGACATCCTTTTTACCAATAATACCGGCCCGCAACTTTGTGACAGCCATGTTGTATCTAGCCGCCACCTGACGCACTCCTTGTGTGGGATCATTTTTATAGTCGGCTACTGCCTCAGGTAGACGTTCTGACGATAGTAACTGACGTGGGTTACGCTTATAATAATAGTATGGGTTCTTTTTTGGGCTCAGAAACTTTTAATTTTTCTCATTGGTCGCTGAACAAAAAAATTTAACGATAAACAGGCACCATGCAGTATGCAGAAAAGTTACGATTGATTTGACAGTATTGCTAAGTAGCAATGCCCATTGGTTCTCTAATTGCATTAAATAAATTAGGGACAAAAATAGTGGCAAATTGCGTATAAAGTCCCTTGAATTTTTTAGACTAAAATGAGGGTTGTATGGCTTCGCCTTATGGCTCGCCTAAACAGGCAGACCCAGCAGCTTCTTCTGGGCTCTCCATTCGCTGAAAATTTTGCCAGGGGGCATGAACCAGAAGGCCCCTGGTTCCGAACCGCTGAGCGCCCGATTTTGCCAGGAGGCATTTTGATAAGAGAAAAACGGTTAAAATTGTGTCAGAAACATTGCTAAAATGCTTTTGATGGAGACAAAAAGCGATTTTGCAGCTAATTTTGATAAAATTTGAGAAATGTTTGGCTTCAGAACGGAATTTTAGTACAAATTTGAACAGTTTTTTGTACTTTAGACCGATTGAACAGAAAAAAATTTCCAAAAGGAATACACGGGGGGAGCCAACAATTTTGCCAGGGGCACGAACGGGGGGGGGCACCGAAAAATGTCAGGGGCCCCACCCCTCCCCCCTAATTTGGAGAGCCCAGTTCTTTTTTCATCGGCGAAATATAGAGATCCCTATCTACTATGAGTCCGAGCAAAAGCTCTCGCCTATACCTAGGGTGGGAGGTGGGGCATGTTTTTTTATCGTTAGATTTTTAGGTGTTTTTTAAAGCTAGAGGCACTATACACGTGTTTTTAAAACATATGTAACAGATCCTTACGGATCGTTACGAGGTGGATAATCCTGACCACAGCGTAATGGCAAACTTTTATCGAAAACCCATAATCCTGACCACACGATAACGGTCAACATTTACGAAAATCCTGACCACACCCCAATGGTCAACATTTTTCGAACAAAAATAATTCTGACCACACTGCAATGGTCAACATTTTTTCGTCCACCAATAATTATGTCCACAGTGTAATGGACAACATTTTTTCCGAATACCAAAAATCCCGTCCACAGTGTAATGGACAACATTTTTCCGAGTACCAAAAATCCTGTCCATAGTCTAATGGTCGACATTTAGTTGAGTTCCCCGACAATCATGACCACGTGTATAGTGGCCAACATTTCCGAATTCAGCCCCAGAGTCTCCCCAACCTGGAACACTAGACGGGAATAGCCCAAAAGGGTACGGAACCCACCCTCGCTTTATAATATATATGTACATCTATGTAAGCAGAATTAGTTAATCGCCCCTTGGCGCAAGCGAATATATATATATATTGAGTTCATTTATATATACCCATCGACCCTAAAACCCTGTTGTCACCTCATATATAAACCGCCTAACTGGCACAAATCATGAACCACAGTATATACGTAAACCAGCAATGGAAACAACTCGCAAGATTAATACAGTTATGTAAGCACATCATCATGGTAAACCAGAAATCATCGGATATATATGTAAGATCGAACTGAAACTCAAAGTATATACGTACGTAACTGGAACAAATTCAATCGCACCATATATCTATATATAGGTAAACGGAATAATTAGGTTCAACGAGTCCCGCTATGTAACCGACTCGTAATTTCAGTATTTCGGCCTGCACCGCCGACGTTGTCTTTTGATCGAAATGGGTATCGCTGTTGATGTTGCAGGGATGGATATTCGTCAAGGAATCGTAACTGTATATACAGATATTTATATCCATCTATATACATTGATTGTAGTGCCCCGATGGCACGCCTTGATATATATGTATATATTGGCATTTGCATGATTTTCTATAAGTATCATTGGCCATAAAGGCATCATTGATATATGTGGTTGAATTACGCATCCTGATTGTTGCTCCTGTTATACTTTGGATGGCCATAAAGGCACGTTTTGACATAAATTACCATAATTGCATCACATGATTGTGTACCGTGGAATTGATGTTATTGCTCATACATATTTTTAGGTACACGAACCTGCTGATGGATCGGGATGGCGTTTGTTAATCACTTATATATATATATATGGTTGTTGTATCTATTCATACCGTTTACTGTTATTAGTTGAGGCCATAAAAGCGCCGCCCTATTGTTACCATTTCATACTGTTCTATGATTGTGCCGTATTGTATCTGTGCTATTGTATTGGATGGATCAGGCCATAAAAGCGCCTGGATTTGACTTTGATATTATGTATCCTGCTTGTCATATTTGGTTGTATTTTTGTAATTTTTAGGTTGGAAGTACGACTGGTAGAGCGTAACGTTTTTGATAGGATTTTAGAGGGAATTTTAGAGATTTTTACGCACGCAAACTGAGATTTTGTAGGTATAGACCGTGCGTATGGCGAACCCTTGCCATACGCGATTTCGCAGGAATTTTAGGACGGTACGACTCCCTCGCCGGACCCAGTATATAGGTATAGCCCTATCCCGAATGGTAGGACCTTGAAACGAGTTGCGAATCTTCATAGGAAATAGTGACCGTGACGGACACCCGTCACGACCGTCCTCACGAGTGAGGACCACAAAAAGTATGGCTGTTCGCCCGAAAGCGAACAGCAATTGAGAAAGTTATCTGAAATTATAAGAGGAAATCGAAAATATAAAATTTACCAGTGCTCGCTACACTGGTAATTTGCTAGGTTTCACGAAATATTGTCTACCAGCGTTCAATTTCGCTGGTTAAGATAAGAAATAAAGTTAGAAAATTTAGGAAATTTAGAGACCGAAAATATCGGCTCCGGTTCATAACCCCGGAACCGTTGGGAATTCCGAAATTTGGTACTTAACATTTCTTATAGAGAATTCTACGGTCTTTCGAATGAGATCGGTTTCGTGGAGATCCGGCCCGGATCCACGGACTTAGGGACAAATTAATATGTACGAAGCCGGTAGAATACGTTTAGTCAAATAATTCCACGAATTTTAGTCATAAAACTATAGGCGTAGTATAATTGGAATCCCCAGGCCCGCGGCTTTAATTTGAACTCGGACCGGTCCCGCTGCGCCCACTTTTAGGTACCACCTATGAAGATCTCAGAAGTAACGCCCCGACCGGCGTGTCACCCCTCGTTTTATTCCCCTTGTCGAGACTAATACAAAAATATATAAAACACCCCAGAAAAGTGTACAACGAACCCAGGGGAACCGTTTAAAACACCCTACCCGGAGAAAATTTGACATGGACCCTCCCCCAAGAGCTTATTTTTCCCCCTGTAGACCGAATACGGTCCTGTTACACATCATTTTGCTCGGTCGGACATGCTGAGTCCGAAACCGAGTCTAGTTTGGCACTCCGGCCATTACCCAGGAACCCCCACCCTCTTTTTACCCCTTCGCCCTCGCTTTTCTTTCGTTTACACAAGCTGCGTCTCTTTTCCCAGGTATTTATATAAAATAAATAAGTATTAATATTAAGTTAATGTTAGTGCTAAGTAAATAAATCAGCTAATAGTGCGTTTGTACAAAAGCTGTTAGCCGCTCGGATACTGGGCGTTACAATTTGTCGTACAGGTCGCGCTAAACTTTTCTCCATCGGACTGGCAGTTCGCATATGAACTTTAATTTTGACTCGGTATCCACTTTTAATAAACTTAATATCACGGAGGCTAGCTGGGCCTGTCTATCAAGCAGTGAATAAATTTTATATTAATGCAGCACAAAGTTTATATATATTTGGAAGTTTCATAGAAGCTTAGAGGGATTTCTTATCAGCCGAGTCTGACGGCCACGTGTATAAAGTTATAAACGTTTGTATTAAGCCGGCGGTTTTATATAAATTTTGTAAAGCAGCAGATCCAAAGTGGCACGATGCTGATATGAAGCAGGTGGTTGGTTAAGAGCGGATGGCTTATAATATGAAGTCTGAATCAGTTGTGTACTAAAGTTTCTGTAAGTGTATACCAATTTACAAGAGTTTTATAGAGTTGATAAGGGGGGTATAGATGCAGCGGATACGAATATTACTTGGAAATCTGAATTAACGTGGACCATCAAAGGCAGGACCGCTGAGCAAACAAGAAATGTTTATTGTTAGCGGACAAATGAATTTCATATAAATTTACTATAAAGTATAGGGTTTAATATAGTTTGGGTTCATAATTTGAAATTTAAACTCGTTTCGTGTAGAAGTTTCAGGAAAGTAGTTCAGTTTTATTTAGAGTTTTATACTAAGCAGTATAAGTTTTATATAAAGTTGTAGTAAACAGGGTCGTAAATCTTAATAAAGGATCGTAAAGTTATATAAATTTTATATAAAGATCGGACAGAAAATTTCTTAAAATATGATCGGAATGCGGCCGATAAGAATATTTATTCAATTAAGCAATATTAAATCAGAAAATCGACCAAAAGTGCTGAGCAAACACTTTAACCGACGAAATTTCAAAAATTTGAAATTTCGAAATTTTCATATAAAAGCAGAACCGCACAGAAATGACAGTGTTCAGTACGACTTCGGCAGCGTGGAGTTCGGTCGTTTTGCAGACCGACTCCGACGCTTATTAGTGTTAATTGTTTTCGCTTATCGTTTTGGCTTTGCTTTGTGGTTTCCCCCGACTGGATGTGGTGATGGAATGGACGCGCGATGGACGTCGAGTCAAAGAGCCGCGGACGTAAGTGTGGACAGGGATTCATGGGGTAGGCATTGACCTGTAACGAAGAAGCCTAGGAGGATTGTCGAGATAAGACCGCGTATCGCACATCGATTAGCCATAAGCTCTAAACTCCATGGATTCCCTGTCCATACTCGGATTTACGTGTTAGCCCCATCCGTCCTAGCTAGTCCCGCAAGCACGCCGTCGTGGTGGACCGATCACACCGTTTAGGTAGATAGCCGAAGTCCTGCTGAACCTCCCTCGGTCGCAGAGTTAGGGTACAAACAAACGCGACACTCAAATCGATTTACATGATTCCCTTAGTTGAGTTAGGAATTAGGAAAACAATGCTGAGCCGACCGAGGTTAAATAAAACGTCTTTTTGATTGAAAATTACTATTGGGACTCCGAATCATCCACGGTCATACATGCGAGTGTACGGTTTATTTATGATTTGCCAGCATTGGTTTTCAAGATTTTAAGCGGTTTATGATTGCTGTGGACAAGAGGTTGTCCGTTCATTCTTGGCTTTGTTAGTAGGAATTTTCTAATATTTTGTGTCGACTTACAGTAGGAACCTGTACAAGTTTTGTTAATAAGACAACAACGTTATGTGCAACGCCAGTTTGTTAAAATTTTATGCTGGACCGCAAGCAGGCACACTGAGACAATGCCCCGTGAGCGACTCGGATAGAAATTTGACATATTTCGAGAACTTACCCAAGAATTTGGTTAAAATTTTATCCGGATCTCTGGGAGGATCCGAATCAACGCTTCGAGGTTTAAAACGTTCAAATATCGAGACAGAAACTCAAACCCGATGACCCTAAAAAAGGGGTACGTTCCCGCCGAAAGACGAAAATTTAATTATCTTAGGATCTACCCCAGGAACTTTACTCAAATTTTGGCAGTTTCTTCGTAGCAATGTTTAGTGACGAATAGAAGTCTAAAACATGTCGGTGTCGAGTCAGAAACCGAAACCCGACGGCCTTAAAGTGGCCTAACCCCACTGAAAATGCGAAATTAAGATTAAAAGTAAGATATTTTAAGAACCTATCCAGGAAATTTTCTGAAACTTTCGCTGTTTCTTTGTAGGGATGTCCGCTATTGGACGCCGCTCTTAGACCCAACATTATCGGCTCGGAATCACAAACCCGATGGCCTGGAAATGGCTTAACCCGGTCAAAATGTGAATACATGGTTAAAAGTAAAATATTTCAGGATTCCCTCCAGGAATCCTGGTGAAACTCTCGCGGTTTCTTCGTAAGCATGCCTGCTTTTAGATATCACCCCAAAATACAACCTTGTTATACTGGAATCACAAACCCGACGGCCCGATAGGGATCCGTTCTTACCCGAATTATACACGTTAATAACTCGATATTTGTTCCAGGAAATTTAATGATTTTTCCAGTATATATTGGGGCCCTTTAGGCCTTTCGTTTAAGCTATTGAGCCCGGCAAAGCCGTGGCCCATTCAAAAGTTATAGGCGATCAAAATCCGATCCGCACGACCGCCGCTCGGATTGCAGTTCAAATTTCATAATTCAGACTGTTTTCGTGAGTCTGTTTTGGTCTTGCTTTTCCACACGTTTGCAACTTAAATTTTACAAATTATGTCATTTCCGCAAGTCTGTTTTGGTCTTGCTTCTCCACATAGTTTGGTTAGGCAAGGGAAAATATTATCTTCCCTAGTGTTGATAGTTGCATTACCAGTGAAAACATTGTAAATTTCGAGATTATCGAAGTCGCTAAATGCGACCTCGGGTCTATCGGGTCTCGGCCCGGGCGACCATTTTTGTGAGGACCGTTGACCCGGTCCTATAACATCAATACACAAGGTTGAGCCCAGCCGCCAGGTAAAATTTAGTAGAGAAAGGCTGGCAAAATAATGCGTTATTAGAAATCATAGGTCCTTCCCAACCCTAGCCGAATTATATCCAAAATTTGGAACGGAAACTTCGAATTGAACGAATTAAAGACTCCAACCGAGTGCACTCCAAAGAATAAAATTGTTACGGTTGTCCGAACAACCGGGGCCTCCGTTTACCGTCGCGCTTAGGCGAGCAGAAATCGTCCGAAGTAACACCTAAATTTTAATACTAAATATAGCTCACGTTCGAACGTTCTTCAAACTAAAAATAACATAGGTCTTCGTTCCATTGGCTACGATTGTCCCAACAACCGGGGCCTCCGTTTACTGCCTCGTTTCATCGAACAGGAATTGCTCGAAATAACAATCAAATTTAGTAATAAATATAGCTCAAGTGTGAATGTTTTTTTAAGCTAAAATAACATAGGTCTTAGTGCCATTAGAGTAATACCGATGGCCTACGAGGCCTCGCCGTTAGTCATATTTGTTTTAGTTAAAATCATAGGTACCACCAGCATGATAAATTGAACCGAATTTTATTAGGAAAGGCTTAAAACTCGGTCCCAACTTCAGTCTACCGGGACCCACTAGCTGTTCAAAAGAGACAGGACCGCCCCAATCGTTCCTTTTCCTGTTGTGATAACTCACGCTGGTGTATTCAAATTGTTTGTCTTGGTAGTGATTCAGATTAGGAGTTAAACTACAGTTAGAGACCCAATTCCACTATGTTCGTGGATAAAATTGATAGGGAACAAGCGCCGAATTTAGTTAACATAGTTGGGTGTTTCAATACAACTTTTACATGGTCATTCTAAGTACGTATGTATGTATGCGAGTAGGACACCAAGCCAATGTCGCACCCGTAGAAAAGAATGTAGGAGTCGTACCGAAGAGCATTGCCTAACGTTGTCATGGTTTTAATAAGTATCGTTGTATGAATTGTTGCATTACGTTGTCATAAGCTAACCTCATCGCTACTAACTGTGAGTATCAATAACCGACTATCATGTACCATAATTTTGTGATTCAAATGATCCAGATGAAGTCTCGCAAACGTCCCGTTGCACGCTCAACCCCGTATGTCCCGCCTCGTTTCCGCCTTTCGCTTACCCGAACCTATTGTTGTGTCGGAGTTCCCTATCTGTTAGCAAGCGCAGTACCGAGCAAATAGTTATTTCGATGGCGCCTTCATTATGTCGATAACTACCCATAGCACCCACCGGTACTGATTTCAATTTGACCCACTGTTGTTTTTCATGAGTAAGGTAAGCGCAGCTGTCATAAGATAAGGCTTCACAGTACATGCCGTGTTTTGACTCAGCTGTGAGAGTTCTGTGAAAAAGGCGATGACTCCGCAACCCTCCCCCATGGAAGCTCTGCTCAATTTGTACTAGCGTGCCATAATTGTGACATAACGCTTATTGTATTCGCCGTACAATATGTATCTGTCCGTATACCCATAAGTCTCTGTGTAACTCATCAATAAATGCTCACTGAAAACCCGAATTGTGCAAGTGTTTTGTTGACCCGTAGTAGCGATAGGAACTGAAGGGGTTTGAAATCCGTCACCCCGATCGACGACCCACGTTCAGGTTTGACACGCGCATCGAAGAAGCAAACCTCAGCGTGACTCGCCAATTACAATTAAGTTGTTAATCACAATTGTTGTATAGGTACTACTGGTGCGACTCACACTCAGAAAATTGTAAACTCACGCTGAGCACCCAAATTAGGAAACATAGACACGCGCGGATCCGACGTTACACGTTTAGGGATTTGTCGGACCCTAGTGGGGGCCACTGGCTAAACTAAAACTAAATAAATTACCCATTTTTAGAAATCTAGAAAGAATTTTACACTTCCCGGGTTTGGACGTGGATAGGGAATAGTAGTACGGTCTCTTTGGCCTGTGAGCAGGTGACGCAGCCGACCTCCCTGGGGACCTCAAAGGTAGTACCTCGTAGACTACGTGCGCAACCCGTCCGGCAGGATCAAAACACATCCTGTGAAGCGCTCCTGCGGCTTGCTAAGCTCCGTCATTTCTTGGGCCTGACTAGCGCGGGAAAGCACATTCGCGTAATTGAAACCCATCAGGTCCGCCCTTGAAGTCACGATAGCCGGGGTCGTATGGGCATTACGTCTGGGAAGTGCGTAGTGCAGCAGCGTCACGTCGATATTACACATAGCCCAGCAACCTAGCGCGCTGTTTCGCCATACCAATCCATAGGCCGACTCCTGCGTTATTGCATTTTGGTCGTTTTTTCCTCTAGGCAAATGATGCTCATAAAATATAAAAACATCGGAATAATATGGCACTAGGAAAAACCGATTGAAATAACTGCTATGTCCTTTATTTATGTGAATTGATAAACGACGATTTCGTATGCAAATAAAGGTGTGTTCACACGCGCAAACTTTTTGTTCAAAATTTGAAAGCGTTTTTTTGAATTTTTGCTAAGTCGAAACATGTTTTCAAAAATAATCCTTTAGCCATAAATATAATTATTGGGCTGAGCGAAGCGAATCGTTTTTGTTTTCGTGGGGGGGGAATTCGGCACCGTCTGTCCGTCCGTCCGTTGAACTCCGCAATAACTACTGGGTTGATTTAAAAATCTATCTTTTTTTGAAGGGCTAATGTTGGACAGATGCAAGACATATATAGAATTTGTCAAAATTTGCTTTAGTTAATTAGTAATTAACTAATTAGTTAAGCGTGCCAGCCTATTTTATGCATTTCAAACAAACTTTGCTTATTTTTAAATGAATTGTTATAAAATCGTTTAAATGAATTGTTATGAATCATTATTGTAAAGCTATTATTTTGGTGCATATATAACATCTCGCCGTGCTGATTATGAATCTGGTGTTTATTACAATTAGTTAATTGATTAGCCAATTTTCTGAAGATTTTCAAAGTGCTTTGTTTCAAACTGCAAAGGAGTGTTTTTATGACGCAGATCACGAATATGATATTTCTGAAGCTCTAAAAAATTGGACGCATATGCTAATTTAATCAATTAGCTAATTAGCTAATTTCATGCAAATTTTAAAATCGCCTTAAAATTGCTGATTTTTGGCACTCGGGGGTTTTCGATATCACTGATTATGAATATGTGACTTTTAAACCTCTATGATTTTATCACGTTTGCCCATTTTGTAAGTTGTTGCCTATTATAGCTGTATATATTTCACTCTAAATTGCGTATTCCACACCCAGAATTCACCACTGGCGATTACACATGCTACTACGTAGTGTAATATATGTGTGACGGGATAACTGATTTCGGTGTTTTCGTACCTAAATTATATGTAGAATTGTCTTTTCGTATATAATTAACGTCGGAATTATTAAAACTATAAATTCACTTGGTTGCAATACATTCAGCAGTTGCGCTCACCTAGTTGTAGCCCATCGATGGGAGCTTTTTTGGACAAACCTCGTACCGAAAAGCTGAATGACGTAGGCGGTGGTGCCGGGCTTAAATATGGTATTGCTTCCATGCAAGGGTGGCGAGTAGACATGGAAGATGCGCATGTGGCAAAAATAGGTTTGTCTTGTAGTATGTATTACACATAACAGGAGTGAACAGAATATCCAAATCAATTTATTATCTATTTGTTTTTGCGATGGTTATTTTATATAATGTTCATTGTGAAAAAAGCTTTAACTCAGGGGTATATATACATATAAGGTTTTGTAACATTAAACGTGTGCTTATGTTCATGTAATGTGGGGACACAGCTACTTCCGTTCCTGGAATTGCGACACGACTAAAACATTAGACTTTTAACAGAAAATAATAAAAACTGTCATTGAGCTACTCCTAACTTGCTTAACAATTCATGAAATCTAAACAACTCATGAAATTCATGATCAGCTAGATTATGTTCTCCCCTTAGACTTCGAACAGATTCCGATGTCTAAATTGGCGTGCAGTCTGTGGCTAGTTAAGTAAAAGGCTCACTGCCTGAATTTGATCCTGCATGGGTCAGGTTAAGTTATGGTACCAGATTAATACCTCAATTTTTAAAGCAGGTTAAACATGAAGTAGCTGTCAAGTAATTTAATTTAGCGTAATCAGGCAAGTTTTAACACATGGAAGCAACTTATAACACATGCTAGTTGCGGACAAGCAAAACGAAGCAAGTATGGCAGATGTAAGCTATGCTGAGGTTCCAAGTTGGGCTCCCTGAGCGTGGGCGTCTTGAAAAACTATACAATAACAATGACAACGTTACTTTTAAAAGAATATGTACACTCATCTTGCCACGTTTCATCAACAGATCCTTTACATTTTCGGCCAGTGTCCAAAAAGATAAAAACTTTCGAAAGTTACAAATTAATTATATACTACTTTCATGAAAATTTGAAATGTCTGTATTTCAAAATTAAATATTCTGAATAATGGCGGAGTACGACGCTTCCCAACAGTGTAATGTGAATATGCGCAGCCAATCATCAAAAGTATGGTGGTCTAACGTACCCACAAATTTCCAGGGTATGCCTATCGCTGCGAAAACTGGGATCAACGTGTTTCCCCTCAAGAAGTGGAGCGTTTTAATTTAAAATGCAAGCGTTATGTAACACGGATTAACATTGGTGCTGTTCTCATCTGTTATGTGTTGTTGATTTCACCTCATTGTAAACAATAACATTTATACATATTTTGCGATCAATAACATTTATATATATATTTTGATGATATATACCATATTCGCTTATAATTTGAGCACACATTCGATACGAGTTCCAGCCACTACATAGCTATGCGAAAGATTGTGTAATTTTAGTATATGTATTTCGAAACGTACTTATAAAATATAATTTATTCGATGAATTCATGTCTGAGCCCTTCATGCTGCAATTATCATAAGGCAGTATATGTGTCTCATAATAAAGATGAACATTATGCGGCATAAAGTGCTATTTATTAATGGAGAGGATGTCGAGTTATCACTAAACTTGTTTAGCCACCCATGTGGTGGGTTCGCATAGCCGTAGAAATAGATTTTTCTTTTATTGTTTATTTTCTGTTCTATTTTTCAGGTTTCGACCAGCCTGGCTTTGAAGACTGGGCTTTCTTTGCCATTTTTGACGGCCACGCGGGTAGTAAGGTAGCGCATCATAGCTCAAAACATCTGTTTGAATACATCGTTACTACTGATCAGTTAAAAGTGGTCATAGAAAAAATAGGTACGCTAAGCGTTCTTTATGTGTTTATTGTTAGTAAATTATTTTAGCTGTCTAGAAATATGAAAAAATGCTATAAGTTACCTAGACTAATAATTATTCTTCGCAGTATCTGAAATTTTATAATGCTTTAGGAATAGATTCTCACCAAAATAAAACCTTTATTTGTGATATTTGTCAGCGGTAGCTTACTCAATTATTGCTTTTAAGCATTTGGCATTTGTTCATTTTATGAGTTTGTTGGACGTATTATTGTTGCCGATTAGTTGTTGATTAGATATTTTGTCAGGTTTTGTCTAATTATTAAAGTTGTCTGACACTGGATTTGCTGCACGATATACCAATTATTCATTGTTTTGTTATGTTTTAATCGATTATCGACTAACGATACCAATTCTGTCGTTTTCGCGCGGAAGTACATCTATATAATTTTTTATATATATATAACGAAAACATGTCTATAAGGTATTTGTACTTTAAAAAATAGTTTATCTTAAAGTTGTTAACGTACTTAACTTAGCTTAACGTTATTTGTACCTATTGTATAGCTGGGTTTTTAATTGTACTAGGTTCTGGCAATCAATCGGACAGCGCTGAAGTATTGGAATTGGTACAAGAAGGTTTACGGATGGGTTTTTTAACGTTAGACGAACATATGCGCCGCATACCGGAGCTGTGCGGTGAGAATGAGCGCTCTGGATCAACTGCTGTTGCAGTGCTGATATCACCGACGCACTTGTTCTTTGCCAATCTTGGTGATTCTCGGTAAAAAAATTACCCGTGCTTGTTTATGTGCCTTATTTTGTTTACTGCTTGCTTGAAACGTAATTTTTATAGTTTTAAGCTTACATGCTCATATGGGGAAGGGGATTTATCACCTTTCTGAGGCATCGGACCCCTCCTCGGGTGAAGCCACGATGCCATCTGCCTTTGAGGTTGCCCGACCTCTCCGTGAGGCTCCGTACCCCCACCTTTTTCGCTCGCCACAGGACCAGGGATAATTTTAACAAACGTAGGGGAGAATTTTTGAGTCCCGAAAAATTTCGAAACTTTATCCCCTGAGGTAGCCCACGCCACCGACCGGCTAAACTACACTGAGGGAGACCGAAGACCGACCACCTCCGCCCCCCTTCCAAACACCGGCTATTGCTCCTGGGAGCTCTGACCTCGTGCATGTATATGGTTTAAGGTTTGCATTGTGGCCTTGCAAAGCCTTCCGAAAAGTGGTCGAGTTCTGGAGACCCTCCATGTTCATTATTGGATAAAATTGCAAGGGGACAGAATGTCGCTCTATAGCTACATATTTCCATATTTTCGACTATTGTTCAAATTCAAATATTTTTAAGCTATACAACGACGTTTCAGTGTTAGAAATAGTGGTAATTAACGTTTAAAACATTTTTCATACAGGGAACATAATTTTATTGGCACTAATAAATTTTGAATTTAATTGAACGTGTCGGTTCCAGGTGAGTTTGAGAGAAATGGAGTTATAGAAGAAATATCACGAACATGGGGGATTTGTAAAGCTGGATTTCTTTCCACCCGTACTGTGGACGTACGACGTATTGAGTGTGTTGTAATCAAGGAGTTGTGCCAAAACACTAATAACATTGTACAAATGTACAAACAGTATTTCCTTATCATACGAGAGCGACCGTTTTGGTACAAAGATGGTATTTAACTACTTAACTTCAGCTTATTGGTCATCTCTCAGGGAAAGTTTGACCCATTAAATTTTATATTAACTTACAAAGGATGACATTTGTGCAATGGGCAGGCAAAAAAATTTTAACAATAGAATGCAGCATAAAGTTATTAGGTTACTACTAGTTCTTCAATAAAATATATTTGACACGGAGCAAGCGAACATAGCGGAATTTCCACTGATGACGCTTGGGATTGTTGGCTTGGCTTGCGAGCAATAATTGTAAAAATTATCAGAACGTAGTGAAACGTAGTGGAGATTGTGTGTTGGAGGGGTTAAGTCTTTTAAATTCCGTCTGTGTGTATGTGTGATCGGCCATAATTCGAGAACGCCTGAACCAATTTTCATGATCTTGGGCTCATTCGAACCGGCATAGTTACGTTAGTCTTCTCCAGCTTCATGGTTTGCCTCCAGCTTCATGGTTTGCCAACACAATTATTGCGATCAGTTTTCTTCGGCTAAGTTATCATCAGCACCGTCATGTTTGACCAGCCTGGCCTCACCCTGTTATTTTTAAAAACAAAACCGTCACGATTGCTTCAAAAACACACTGGATATTAGCGACAAATGATGAAAACGTTGACAGGTTTATCCAAGCGTGATTACTTTTCCTATTTCCTAGGGACAGCCACGTTTACTCAGAAAACCAGCGCAGTGATGGTGGAAAGGTAATCCTACCGCTGGTAGACTGATACATCTGTTGATGGCTTATTACTTTCCTTACCTACGAAATGGCAACCTTTTTAACATCGAACTGGCATCCAGAGGTAAATTTTCTCAAGTTCATGGTGGTTCCTTCCTACCCAGTATCCACCGCCCACTATGTGATGGTCAGCCATAAGGCGGAAAAGCAGCCGAACACTTATTAAATCTATACAGTTTTGAAAATAAAGTATATTTGGTTTCCTACTAACCAAGAATCCGAGACGATCAGATGAAGTCTCGTCGTATCATTGGCCTAGCAATGCAAATATAGTATACACTTAAGTTGACCGCCTACACCCAAAACATATTGATATAACGACAAAAACTTTATTTCTACATTCTCGAATCAAGATTTTATTGTTGTCTGCCAGTAAAATTTTGCGCTAGGCCACGAAATGCAATGTTAGGATATCCGGAATATCCCGACGTCGCTTATGAAAAGGTATCCGGATATCCTTGCCCATTACTTTAGTAAAGCATATCACCGCGTACGGCATGTCCTTAGCACTTCATAATATTTTTTATTGTTATTTTGGCTTGGGCTCGGTGGAACATAATTTCGTAAAAATGTTGCAGCGCCGTTCACTCACGCAACGGAGTAGTCAACTTTGCTACTGAAGACCATAAACCGTTTCATCCGCGTGAACGAGAGCGCATTATGAACGCCGGGGGTTCTGTTCTTATTCAACGTGTTAATGGCTCGTTGGCAGTTTCACGCGCTCTCGGCGATTACGAGTACAAATCCATTCCAGGCTACGGACCGACAGAACAACTTGTTTCTCCTGATCCCGATGTATCGCTTGTTGAAAGGTATGTGTGAATCATTTACTGTATTTGCAACTCAACATAATGTATGCGCTCAAACATTTGCTTTTCGGAACGATTCTTAATATTTTTAGGCAGTATTTTAATGGGTTTTTACGGTGCACCTGTTCCTTTTAATCTTGTTCTTTTTTACAATCTATATCGATGCTGCATTTAGTTTGTAGCTGAGTAAAACATAAGCTGAAGAATATTTTATTCGTGTGGCTTTTTTGCAAAACAATATTTCTTGTTCACTACATTTTGATAATTTTATTCAAGGGATGTTATATCGTACATCACATTTGACCGGAATTACCAGATTTGACATAAATCTGGAAAAAGCAAAGGGTCACTGGAGAGTCAGGAACAACTATTTTCACGGAAAATTGGAAAAAATTTTAAATACAAACCTTTTTCTTTTCTTTTCTAAACATTTCAGCTGCACAACCATACCTGTGTATTTCTAGCCCCTAAGCCTAAGCCCAAGTGCACTAGCTATTAGCATGCAATTACCAGAATTATGTAATTTCGCATCAGTTCCCGGATAGAGAGGGTGTTATCCTTGACGACAGCGCCAATTCAGGTTTGGTCCACAGGATTCTTGAAATTATCCCGATTTTCCAGAAATACGTCTCGAAATAAACGGCGCCGCAGGTCCAGGCGTTCATTCGGCTGAAAGAAAGTTTTCAGGCTCCACTGCTGGATATTCGTTGAACTTAATGTTGTGCCAATATCTATCATAAACGAAGATAATGTCGCCAAGGGTAGCCAACACGGTTTCGTCATCGCCTTCTATCGGTCGTTGTGGCAAAAGGCGTCGTTCTATTTTGATCCATAAAGTGTTAAACACTCCATCAACCTTGAAATTATTATAGCAGCTATTGCGCGCAGCAGCCTTGTGAAGATCAACACCGCTCCCAACGGATCCAGTTCTCAATTAGTGAAAAACGTTGCCGATTTTGGCTTTTGCACCGTGCGAGCTCTGACGACAATTAGTGTCTCTGAATTGAAAAAAATGGCTTTTCGAACCGATTGCCAAAAACAATCTTTATCACCAACTGCTGGTAATGTTGCTGATTACTATATCCGGCTGTTCGTACAATCAGCGGTACGTCTTCGTCGGTGATAATAAAATATCTTAATCGAACTTAATGTTGTGTCACTACCCGTCAGAAATAAAGATCATGTCGCCAACTGTAACTACCACAAATTCGCCATCGCGTGCTTTAGGGTGCTGATACTGTACGTACTTTATTTCGCATGATATTTGTATAAAACCGCCTTTTCTGCGTTTTTTAAGCTCTCGCATTGATCATCTTCA
Source organism: Trileptium ribeirensis (assembly GCA_030248225.1). NCBI lineage: Eukaryota > Metazoa > Nematoda > Enoplea > Enoplida > Thoracostomopsidae > Trileptium > Trileptium ribeirensis. The sequence continues at coordinate 61,269 of JASANE010005717.1, read as the reverse complement.
GCGTGCGTAACAGATCGTGAATATGAGTAGCTGGAGAAATCGGAATAACCTTTTTAGATCATATATATATATATATATATATAAATTTTGGTGTAAAGTTTCTCCTTGCCGAAAACATGAAATTTGGTCTCAAAACCGGGATTACTGTTTCCGAAAATGCGCGAAGTTCCCGATAGCTCGTTGATCCTGCGAACGCGATCCCATTAATGCTACGAATATGTTGTGTCATCTTGCTAGAGCAGCTCCCTAGAACGTCAAAAATCTACAGGTTCAATTTTTTGACAACACAGTCTTTCATAATAATTGCACCGTATATCCTATGCGTGACAAGCATGTGAAATTAAAGATAATTATGGTCTTGCCTGTAAATTATTAGCGGAGTGTTATTATATATTATGCCAATCCGTGTAAAAATGGTCCAACTTACGTTGAAAAATTTTTCCAAACTGTATTTTTGATTAATGGACACCAATTTTTGATCACAATAATGATTTTTCGTGCATTGTTTTCAATCAACGTTATATTCTCGGTTCCAGGTCGCCACATGACGAATTTATTTTTCTCGCATGCGACGGTGTATACGACGTCATGTCAAATAATGATGTTTGTGATTTTGTGCGATCACGCATGCGAGTTACCGAATCGCTCAGCGATATTGGCAACCAAGTGCTAGACGCTTGTTTGTCGAAGGTTGGTTTACGCAGTTATCAGGTTCGGTATGATAAGTTTTGAGATAAATATAACTAGCTTTTCCTGCAGTTTCTGTATCCGGCCTGCATTTTAATGTTTGAGTTTTAGGAGACTGATATATCTGCCTAGTACAGCATATTGTTACATGGAATTAGATATGCCGTATAATATTAGGTGTTGCCTGAAAGCTCATAAATTTAACCGAAAGTTGCTTCGATTCCCTGTAGGATGGTTATGTATGCAGACTGGCTGCAACTCGGGAAAATTGACGCGGCTTTCAAAAAGTCTTGAAAATTCTTCAATTAATGCAAAAAGTGGAGCAGCTAACGAGATTGTCGTTTTATGATGTTGCATTTTGCGACCTGACAAAAAGCAATACTTTTGGCAAAAACAAAGTTTTCTCAGTATCTGTTTCAATATAGGTCGATTTTTGTAAACATGTAATACTTTGACATGACAGACGTCTTTAGGTTGCACGTGCGGTTTATGGCGATTAGTGTTGTTTCAAGTAAGAGAGATAATTGTCCACATGGAAATTAACATCTGCCACCCCACCCTTTCGCCCTTCACCTCCGTCATCCTAAGCAATTGCTGTCGATAAGTCTTCTAATCGTAATTGCCTCGCTCGAAATTATCGCTCTCGGAAATTTGTGTAAGCCACACACGATACAGCCGCTCCACAGCAGCATGGATTTGGAATTGGCTACAATAGTAGTAGCCGCAGCCAAAAATGTTTGGCGGTGTTTCATTCAGGGTTTCCGTACAAAAGAGGAAACAGTGAAAACTGTTATTTTTACAGGGAAAATTGGAATTTTTAAAATTATATTCTACTAGCCTTTTTTGGGAGAAACTCGGATTCATTTTTTCACGGTCTAACTCGGATTCAGTTTTGTTTTAGGTCCCATTTCTTCCTTGAGCCAGTTTTGTCACTTCGGCTATTGCATCTCCGACCATCAAAATGTTGATATTAATTAAATATCTTTAACATTATATAGTTATTATATAGCCTATCGGATATATTTAGCCTAGCATATATTTTCGGAAATTTAGGAGTCTGAAAATCAGAATTGTTGAAACAAAATATTCTGATAAAGACACGAAATTCTAAAATAAAAATGTTTAGGAAACAATTACTGTGTAGGTTACGAATTACAGGTATGTAAATCGACTTCCGTTGAGCTCTTCTTACATTTTCTTTTGTGACCGTTAGGCTACATGCTATAGAATTTTAGTACGAGTTTTTACTTTATTCCTCTTCCTTGATCGTGAATTTAATATTTAATCTATAAATCTGTAAAATGCTGGTTATCTATTAATCTATAAAATCTTTAAAATCTACAAACAACCATCATGCATAATTGAATCTGATATCTCCCATACCTGTTATTTACTTTTTAATCGCACTGATGTCTTTCACCTCGTAACCTTGCGAAGAATATGAATTAAGTTAGCAAAAGTCTGAATATCTGGTCGTAAATACCACATTTGTGAAGCGATAGACGATATTAATAGGGATATTCCGAGGCGATAGACGATAGTTATTTTGTATTGTATTTGGTTATTTTCATTAATGGCACGATTTGGTTTCACGGAGTATGGAAGAACACTTAGCACGCTAGGTTTTGCGGTAAATGCTTTGTTGTAGGATCCATATCAGATACTTTATATTCATATTTGAACTATGTTATTGTAGATTTTGTAAGCTAGCGCTGTAATTCACGTTAATTCGTCTAGCAATTTTTCTGTATCATAATTGTATTCCAGGGTTCCCGTGACAATATGTCTGCAATTTTGGTTAGTTTGCCTGGTGCTCCGTCAATCACGGAGGAAACGCTTGCGGAAGAGCAGGCTCTTTTGGACGATTTAGAAGCTAGGATTTCCAGTGAGCTGAATTGCTTTAATCAAACGCTGAGTATAAATTTCTTTTGGCATTGCACTGCAGTACATGATTAGTTTTATATGTCCGCTTGATCACGAAGAAATTCTAAAGATTCGTTCAGAAGAATAATGTAATATTTCTCGACATCGTTGTAGCAGTAGTACTCTCTATACATTTAGGGCTGGCTCGGTTTTTTGAGGCAATCCCGTTCAGTTGCACGGATAGTAGTTGCAGCTCACAGCTCAGTTCCCAATGATCGTTTTGGTGTTTTGTTTTGAAAAACCTTATCTGGAACATGAGTGGTACGGATGGAGTCTATGGTCAGCTTCATAAATTGTACGTTTACATATATTTTAGTAATTTCATCATACTGCGCTGTAGAATGCGCTCACGAACCTATGCATGTAGCAGTGTGATATATCAACACCCAAGAATGTTGACAGAATTGTTTCTGAGCAATATTCTCTGTGGTAAAGAGGCATTATTGAAAATTCCGTGAAACATTTATGCATTAAAACGGCTGGAATATGTTTTATAATTGTGATGTACGAGTTATTAGTAAACACCTAAATAATAACTACCAGTAAAAATTAACGCAACACATTTGCTATGTACTTCTTACTGAATAAAACTTATATAATATGGGATGGTCTGATAATAAATTTATGGGTATATTTGTTTTTTGACACAAAAATCTACAGGGACTTTTCTTATTTCAAACACACGTGTACAGTTTCGTCTGTTATAGTAAACACAGACCTAAACATGCCAAGCAATCTAATTCCAGTTGTGGTCTAAATTTTGGAGCTTCTCACAATACGGCCAATCTCATACTAAAGAAAAAGTGCATATTATTATTGTACCGCGTATTAAATATAACACTGATTACCTGGTATAGCTACTATTTGTTATATTCTTAGTCAGTCGAAACTTCAACAGTTTTAGTTTTTTGTTAAGCAGAATGAGATTCAGTGCGTACCTGTTATTCCTGCTGCGGCTTCTGTGGGAAGCATGGAAGTATATAAGTTGTGTGATTTAGATTCTCACAACTCAGTATTCTCTATAGTGACGGGTGTTAAACAGTGTAGCTGAATACAGCGCAGTTTCAGAGAGCCGGATGTAACGCTAATTTAACATTGTTAGCCATGGTTTTAGACGTTGCAACAATGTGTGACAGCTTAGACGAATTGGATTGTGATTACGTGTTTCGTATTCTCATTCATCAGAAGGTTCTAGGCGTGCCACCGGGCGCCGGATTTCATGGCCTGTAAGGTTTATTTCATACTCGTTTCCTACTTATCGTAATTATTGCGCCATACGAATCCTGGTATTTCGGCGAAGTCATGCCAATCGTAAAACTTTGGTGTAACGTAAAACGTTATCTTGCTGGTATAGAACGTGCAAAACGTTGGAAATTAGCATTTTTTTCTAGTATCAAAATTTATTATCATATTGACTAAAAATAAATGACCATGACTATGACAATGGCTAAAAATAAATGGTTATAAAAGTTTTGGAAAAATAGAGACACCGTCGTTTTTCGTTGGACAACGTCAATTTCATTTACCAGAACTCCCGCGTCACCTACATTCTATCATCGCATTATAATGCATAACTATTTTTTGTTTCGGTATTTTTCAGAATATGACACATCGTTATTAGATTACGATTTTGTATTCAAGATCCTTGTGGCACATCACAAACTGAAGCGTCTTCCTCCCGGAGCCGGTGTTCATGGGCTGTAAGCGAGAATGCTGAGACTTGCGTATTAGCATTAATCTTATTAGATTTGTGGTCCTCAACCTAAATCCTCTGTATTATTAAGATAGGTTTTTTAATCAAAATGTTCGCGATCTTTTCCACCGAGTACATAATCGTAATCAGAACGTGTTATAACTAACTGGAGATTGTGTGTTGCAGGGGTGAAAGCAGTGTACGGGTGTGTTAGATCGGCCGTAACTCGGGAACGACTTGACCTATTTTCATGGGCTCATTCAAACCGGCATAGTCGATTTACCGTACCGAGCGTTTTTGATTTGAGGCATGGATCAGGGGTCAAAATGTGGGATTTTTGCCCCATTTTAGTACCCTTCACGGAAGCAAGGTTATTTTTATCTTAACTTTGGAATTTTTTTCTGCTTGGTTTTATTTCATAGTAAAATGATAAAAGCCGATTCTCTTTTTTTTGTTTTTCGATTAAGACTCCTGTTCTGGAGTTATGGGGTTTGAAGTATGCCACTTTCGTGGTTCCTCGACCCAAAATTCGAAAATTTGTTCTGACGTTCTGGGCGGCTGAAAAGTTTCACTTCGGGGCTTTCTGGCATGGGAAACTCATTGCCGGTGTTGGTTTTACTCTGCGATCCATGGTACAATGGGTACGGTGGTATAGCGCCCCCATGGTTCGGGGTCAGAGCTCAATATAGGGTTTTTACCCCATTTTAGTACCCTTCACGGAAGCAAGGTTATTTTTATCTTAACGTTCGAATTTTTTCTCTGGTTGGTTTTATTTCATAGTAAAATGATAAATGCCGATGCCTCTTTTTTGTTTTTCGATTAAGGCTCCGTCCGGTCCATGGGGTTTGAGGTATGGCTTCGCTGAAGGCCCAATATTTGTCAAAACAGGGATAGGCACTATAAACCAGTAATTTCTTAATTTATAATATATTTATTTGTAAATTATTAATATATTACTTTATTCGTTGAAAACTGCCAAAAGCCGCCTGATTTTCAGATGATATGAAGTTAGTGCAACCCCATTTCAGATAGGGGCTTCGAAATCTAAATTTTTAAAATTCTGCATTTTTAATGAAAATAGTTAAGAAATCGGTAAACAACTACAATGACGTATTGTTGAGGTTAAGAGCAACTTATAAACTAATTCTAACGTAATTGAACCGAATTTTTAGCTTCAGAATGGGATTTCAGAAAATTACGGTCGGTTTTTGTGTCAACTGGTGGTGATCGCGAGAAATTTTCTTTTATTTCTGTCCGTAACCGTAGAGCAGCAAAAGATCTCAAAAGCCTAAAACTTCTTAATAAGGTCTAATGTTTTTTAAAAACCGATGGAAAAATCCATATGGAGTTAAAAGCATTGATCCTTGAGTAGACGATGCTGTCAAGTCGTTTAGATATGTTATTTCACAAAACGAGTAACAAACTGTTAAAACGTTAGACATAAAAGGGTTGACATTCTTGTCCCGGTTGTTTGAATACCATAACATGTACGTATTAGTGGTGGGAAGGAATATGGGTTACCATATCCGATATCCGGGTAAAATTGTGGAATATATATCATATTATCGGGATATCCGGATATGGAAAACCGTATTCCGAACTTTCGAACTTTTCTTTTATCATTTTAACCTAAACCGCCTGAAAACCACTCAAAAGGTAGCATATATTTTTCGGGGCTCTAGGTAACTAAATAGTTGATACTGGCCCAACGTAGAAGTGATGTTAAGCAAAATTGCAGATTTCCTTGAACTGATTCGTACAGTCGTGGTCTAGAAGCCTGCGTCGCCAGATCTAAGCTGCGAAACACTAGGAATCGTGTTTTCAGATCGCCATAAAATCGCTGTTATCATTTTAACCCGGAAGATGGAATCAGAACTCTCAGTATTCAACTAAAGGGTAAAGAAATGAAAATTTTGTCGGAATCAATTCAGCAGAAGATGTGTTATGGGTTACGCTGACATACAATGAAATTTTCACTATTTTCCCAAATAGCGCCCTCAGTGGAAACTCGGTTGCTTCGCTACCTCCGTTTCGAAGCTGCAACACCAAAAGTTATAGTTATATTTGGAACTGTAGACAGTTCAAAAAATCTGAGTCTCCAAACATTGTAAGATCGCAAGTCCAGAAAAAATACGAAATTTCGACGGGGTTATTTAGTTATATAATTTGAAAATATTCCACAAAATTAAAACGGCAAATATTTAGTGAGTTCAAATTCGCGTGTAAATACGTTTTTACTGCAGTAATAATACCGTATCTTAAACTGGTTTACGGTGAATAGACGAGAATAGAACGAAAATAGTTTTGAAAATGGAAGTACTATCCACACAGTCTTCCGAAAAGTGGGGGCACTTCAGGTTATGGGGGCATGTTCATTCTAGGGAGAATGAGTTGAATATGGGGCTTCGGTCGAGTGGGAGGACGGACATCGGAGGTCTCACGAACATGGTGATTTGGAAAGTGGCTGCCCCAACTTCCTCTGCACTGTGGACAGTCCCGTATGAAATAGTATTCGGATCAGGGTTTTTTGTGTTTTTCATAGTGCAAATACATAGTGAAATTTCAAAAAACACACATAAATTTAAAAAACACAAAATTTAGCAAACCTGAACTGTTTAATTAAAAGGCTACAAAAACCAAAATTTTAGACGCTGAATGATTATAAACTGACCATGTTTATAACTGTGGAACCTAAGTCTATAAATTCTGAAATATGAAAAAATTAGTGCTAAATATGACTGATTGGTCCATTGTATAATATATAATGCATGCATTAATATAAAATTGCTAGTAGCCGGTTAATTATCATTACTTGACCTTCCCTGTAACGCTAAAACTGGGTATATGTTATTTGCGGGTTAATTAAAAAACACAGGTAAATGTCAAAAACACACCTAAATTTCAAAAGCACACATTTTAGCACAACGTGAATTTTGAAAAAACCCTGATTCGGATATCCGGATTTTTCTGCCCATCACTAGTACATGTACATTTTAATATTTAGATTAGAAGCGAAGCTGTGTTTCAGCAATTACCAGAGAATTACATTATTAGCTTAATTCTGAATTTATTATTCGCAAATGTTAAAGCTGTTTAGTTTTGGTTTGGCATGGCTGGACGAATATAAATTCTGTTATTGTGAGTAAAGTAATACTGTTTTAATAACTTCTATACAATCCCATTTATTTGTTGATGCTATTTTGCTATGCAATGTTGTAATAATTAACGTATTTTCGTATGTGTCAGCAATAAAATAGAACTGCGCAGCTAATTTTTATGCTGAGCAAACTCAAATACTCCAAATTAAAATACTTCGCTTATTGCGGCTATAGCAACGGCTAAGGCCTTCTAATATCCAAATTTTAGCTTAAGGTGTAGCAAATATGGACAAAATAATATGTTAATGCATTTCCTTCTCCCAGGTTTTGCTTAAATGGTTAACTTAAGTTACATAAATATGTGTATACTTTTTTCATCCATCGTAAGATCTATGTACGTATAGTATATTTCGATTCTTTGTAGGCATAAAAGCTATGATATGGTTTTTATCAGCGGTGTGTTTCTGGCTAAATGGCTGGTTTTTATAGGTTCCTAAAACACTCGAAATGCTCTGCCATTGCACTTTTTTGGATTTTTGATAAATCTAAACCTTAATTCGCAGTTATCAATCTTGTAATACCATCTTCATATTAAGTATTGGCGCCGTAACGTAATGCACCTTCGTCTAACAGACTGTGATTTTGTTATTAATACAATGCGTTAGTGGACTCTTGTCCTGTTCGATAAATCAACGATTGTGTTGAATTTGATATTGTGCTCACTAATGTATATTTTGTTTGCTTGTAGAATATCAGAAACACTAAAGCATCCGTCTAATCGATTAATTGATTCATGTAATATTTTATTTCAGTCGCTCTACGATCGAACAAATAATAGAAAAACTAAAGTTTAATAATCAAACCAACTCGTCAGTGCAACCATCGACCGAAAATACATCAGACGCGAATAGAAAAAATTCGTTAGATGATAATGCAACAACAACGGATGAAGATCAAAACGATGGCTGTAGTTCGAGTAGTAGTTCTGATACGAAGTCGTCCCTTGCAGCAAATGCTTCATCTATCGAGACGCCAACTAAAAAGCCCATGTCAGCTCCACCTGCAATTACCGGGGCCCGACTTGAAACAGGACGGGTATGTAAAAAACGAAATTTATTTCATACAAGCTATGCAGAATAGCTATACAACAGTAATTCATCTTGAACTAAACTATAATCATGTTTTAGGTACGTACGTAGACATTTAAATTCACATTATAATGCTACTAACAGGTACCATTGAGAAAATTAAAGTTATATTTTGCCTGTGATTTTAGAAAGTTGTGTTATCTTGCATAGATTTTGCTTTTAGATCAAGTTATTTCTTGGACTTGAGATAAGAGTTGTCGTGCCGGCACCGGTTGTTCAGTCCGCACATCCCGAAGCATCACATTGGAATATGTCATCTTGTTGCATTGTGATTTACAACAAATGCCTTACAATAGCGAATAGCGTAGATTATCGTATTCATACCACACATATGGCTGAATGCATGTTGGCAATAAGTAACAAAGCTGAGCATGAGCTAGAAGTTTTACAAAATAATGTACATCCGATCACCAGTTTTACACGGTCATGCCAAACTGTTCGATGTAATCATTAAGGAAGGGCTACATGACTCAGGCTGTTGTTTATGACTCAGCAAAGCTGTTAAAATTTTATTTTAAAAGTGCCCCTTCGCTCTTGCTTTTATGGCTTACGTTTTACTAATAAATATAGTGTAGAATTGAACATTTTTGTTAAAGATTTTCTGTACCCGTATCATTCTGCTTTCTTAATCTATGCCTAAACCTGTGTGCTGCAGCTGTTTGGTTAATACTGGGTGCTTGTCTCATCTTACTTGCGGTATTACTGTTAGCTTTGCTTAATGTCGTTTATCTTGTTGTTTACTATTTTAGTGATGATAAGTTTTTGCATTGCTGAGTGATTGTGATAAATAATGAAGGTTTGTATTGGTTACAGGTGATTTAGCGAAATTACAATATAAAATCTTCACAATAAGAACTATATTAATGCAATGTTGCTAAATTGCTGAAATCGTAAACAAAGATCTTCTATTCACCAAAGAGAGCATAGAATAGGTGAAATATATTATTTGATAATATTTAATATGGGATAACGCAGTGCCATATTCCATCAAGCCGTTGTTGTTTACTGATTTCGCAAGGAAGCGCAATATTCAATAATGTCTTAGCAAATACACGCACATAGTATGATTAACAATTTTATTTAGAACATTGTATGCACTTATAATAATAAATTTTGTGCCAGGCCAAGTTGGACAGTATTAATTCAGTAATTAAAATTAGAAAATGAGTTTAGCGATCGATGTTGATTTAAATTTAGCTAAGTCTGATGTGATATTGTTACAAGAACATTTTTTATGTTGTTTCGCGGACAAAGGCAATCATGGCTGGCTTCTCCGAATAGGAGGGGAGTGGGTGCCACCAGGTATATTTAGCTGAGGTTTTCCAGTCCATTGCAAATTGTGCTTACATGACAAGGGAATTAGCCCCACGTGGAAAAATTTGGTTATCTTTTTAGCCAAAATATGGAATAATTTTTGGTAACTTTCAGTCGTGCGCAAAAGTACCTCGGCACGGAACGACGGAATTCAACATTTACCTGGGGTCGTGATCTTGTGGACCCCCAGATGAACTGGTGGAATTCCTTCCAGGTATTTCCCGTGCCAACTTGGGCGGGCCTAGATCATGTTTAAGGTATAGTTTTGGTAGTTAGGAGAAGCCTGCATTATCAGAGAGTATTGTAACGTGAGATTATGTGTTGCAGGGGTGAAATCTTTTAAATTTCGTCTGGGTGATTGGCCATAACTCGGGAACAACTTAACCGATTTTCATGATCTTGATTTTCCGGTTATTTTTATCTTAACTTTCGAATTTTTTTCTCGGGTTCATTTTAATTGATAGTAAAATGATAAATGCCAATGCCTTTTTCATTTTCGAGTAAGGCTCCGGTTGTGGAGTTATGGGGTTTGAGGTATGGCATCCTCGTGGTAACGCGACCCAAAATTTGAAAATTCGCTCTGACGCCTTGGGCGGCTGATAAGTTTCACCTTGGGGTTTTCGGGCATGAGGAACTCATTAACGGTGCTGGTTGTGCTCTGTCACCCATGGTTCTATGGGTACCGGGGTATGGTGCCCCATGGTTCCGAGTCAGAAGTCAGAATGAGGGGTTGTCACCCTGAGGTTCATCTTGATTTTGCAGTACCTGGCAATAGTCAGAACGTAGTGAAACGTAGTGGTGATTGTCTTTTGCAGGGGTGAAATCTTTTAAATTCCGTGTGTCTGTGTGTGCGTGCGTGATCGGCCATAACTCGAGAACGCCTTAACCCGATTTTCATGATATTGTGCTCATTCGAACCGGCATAGTCGAGTTACCGTGTACATCCCCGAGCGTTTTTTGATTTGAGGTCTGGTTCCGGGGTCAGGGGTCAAAATGGGGTTTTTTTGGCCCCATTTTACCCCATTTTAGTACCCTACACGGAAGCAAGGTTAATTATATCTTAACTTTCGAATTTTTTCTCTGGATGGTTTCATTTAATAGTAAAATGATAAATGCCGATGCGTCTTTTTTGTTTTCTTATTAAGGCTCCGGTTCTAGAGTTATGGGGTTTGAGGTACGGTGCCCAATGGTTCCCGACCCAAAATTCGAAAATTTGTTTTGACGTCCTGGGCGGCTGAAAAGTTTCATTTGGGGGTTTTCGGGCATGCAAAACTCATTGTCGGGTGTTTGTTTTGCTCAGTGGCACAATGGTTCCATGGGTACGGGGGTTTGGGGTCAGAGAGCAAAATAATGGTTTTTTACATCATTTAGTACCCTTAACGGAAGCGAGATTATTTTTATCTTAATTTTCGATTTTTTTGTCTAGTTGATTTTATTTCATAGTAAAATCATAAATGCCGATGCCTCTTCTTTGTTTTTCGGTTAAGGTTCCTTTTCATGGTGTTTGAGGTATGGCACCCCCATGGTTCCTCGAGCCAAATTAGAAAATTTGTTCTGGCGTCCTGGACGGCTTAAAAGTTTCACTCTGGGGTTTTCGGGCATGGGGAACTCATTGCCGGTATTAGTTTTACTCTGCCACCCATGGTACAGGGGTATGGCGCCGCCATATTTCATCGACCCAAAATTCCAAATTTTATTGTTACGTCCTGGGAGGCTGATAGCTTGCACTCGGGGGTTTTGGGGCATGGGAAACTTATTGCCGGTGTTAGTTTTGTTCTAACTTGTGTGGCATTGTGTGATAGCCACATATAGCATATCGACTTATGCTATCGAGAGCTGATTGCCTGTGCATGCAAAAAGGCGTAAGTATACCTATGCTTCACTACGTTCTGCAATCTCGATACAGTTATATACTAGTTTTAGTAGAATGGCGGTTAATTCCATTGAAGCATTTTGTTCTGACCGTGCGATTTCATTATTCATACATTGAACATTTCCTATATCTTGGTTCGCACTAGAGATTAAATTATAGCGAAATGTCCGCAAGGTTTATGTAACCATTTCATTCTTAGTGTGCGATTTCGTAGTTTTATGAACAGTCTCTATGTTGGATTGCGGACCAGCGCGAAATTATTACCGTAGAAGTGATGTAAATTCCATGTAAGGATTTCGTTCTGATCGTGGGTATTTATTGTACTTTTTTCTATGCTGGTTCGCAGGCGAGAGTCAAATTATTGTTGCAGAATGGCAGTAGTTGCGTGTAAACATTTAGTTCTGATTGTTGGATTCTCGAATCATTTTTGTTTCTCAAATTAAAGCAAAATATAGCAAAGTGGCGGTAATTTGCGTTATAGTAATGTCATTCTGATCGTGCGGCTTCCGTGTTCTATGAACATTTTCTAAGTTGATTTGCTTTCCAAACCTGAATTATTCTAACGGAATGGCGGCAAATTCCATATAAGCACTTTGGTATGATCTTGCGATTTCATTGTTCTACGAACACTTCTATGTTAGCTTGTGGAAGGCAAACAAATCATTATTTCAGAACGGGAGCAGATACCGTGTAAGCATTTCCTTTTGATCGTTCGGTTTCATTGTTTATAAATATTTTCGACGTTGTTACGCGGTCGGTAGGCAAATTACAACAGAATGGCTGTAAATATCATGTAAGCATTTCGTTCTGATCTTGCGATCATTATTGTTCCATGAACATTTTCTAAGTTCCTAAGACGATAGGCAAATTGTTGTTCAAGAATGGCGACAGATACCATATAAATCAAGATACAATGTGATCGTGCGATTTTATGGTTTTAAGTAGGGATGTACCGAATATTCGATATCCGATATTCGGCCGAATATCGACTATTCGGTATTCGGCCGAATAGTTATCCGAGGAAACCGAATACCGAATATTCGGTGTTCCGTGAAAAAGTAAAAAAACAGCATCGTTGTGCATCATTGTTATAAAGTAAAAAATTAACTAACCCCGCGTTGCTGGATCTTCAGGTATCTTTGTTGACATCCGGTAAGGCAACGGTCGCCGGTCCGTTTCCACAGCCCCAAAATTTCACTGTCGGCGAATGAATGAATCAATTCTACGTAGTAGTTTAGTGTCACCGGCATACTTATAGATTAGTGATGATATTTCATTGTCAATGTCGTTGGCGTAAATTAAAAACAGGAGAGGTCCAAGCACGGATGCCTGAACTACTCCACTGTTGACAAGAGCATCCCGCGACATATCACCTCTAATACAAACTTTTTGGGTGCGGTTGCTAAGCCAGGCCTTAAGCCAGTGTAGTAATTTACCTCTGATGCCGTAGAAAGACAGGTTCTCGAGGAGTCGCTTGTGTGGTATTTTATCGAAGGCCTTTGAAAAATCGAAACAAATAGCATCTGCTGAGTCAGATGCATTTAATATGATATTAATGTCATTTAAATAGCGGAGGAGCTGACTACAGCTCGTCCTGGTAGGAAACCAAACTGAGTGGCATTCAGAAGGTTATTCTGTTGCAGGTGATTAAGGATGGTATCGCGTATAACTTCCTCGATATATACTTGAACCGAATATTCCGGTATTCGGCCGAATAGTTCAACCGAAAATTCGGTATTCGGTGAAATTTGGTATTCAGCACATCCCTAGTTTAAGAGCGTTTCCGCAAGTAGGCAGTGCAGAGAAGTTTTCATTATACGCATCTACGACAATAATATAGGCATTTCATAAACACTGCTAAGTCTAATGTTAAACGTGGGATATTAATATTCTTGCCTACTATTTAATCTCAAGAAGTTTGTACATGGAGCATTCGCCAGTAGTATTCAAATGGTTAATATTCAGTCCACATTCAGTTCAGGCTGTTGTACAGATTAGACGGGTTCGCTGCTTAATTGATATTATATTTTGTAGCAGCCAAAAAGGTATCATCTGGATGATAGTAACCTATTTTTGTTGGTCTTGGTGTAAAGTTGTGTAGCTTTCAAGGATCTAAATACCGATGAAACTCAAAAGACACAGGTTGTTCTTGTGTATGGAGTGTTGTTCGTCCGTACTTTTTATTATCCCGTGTAAATGTAACTATAGGTTTAGTCTGTATAATGGTTATAAACAATTTTTATGCCATTATAACTTATAAGGTAAGCTGTGTAAGAATGGTATAGGCGGGGCATTATAAGGAATGAAAGATGACGGCTTGCACCCAAGCCTAAGAAAACGGCACGCATGCGATAACTGAGTCGCTCGTTTCCTGCAGAATACCAAATCCATTAGCGCCTTTTGGTGTAGTTAAGATTGTCAAGCGCACTAACGATATTAGAAGATCGTTAACTGTAATCAAGTTACATGCAACTAGCGATATATGTATTCGCGAGAATTGTTTTTCAAAACCTTTCCGTTCTTAAATAGGATGGTTTCCTGCCGTGTTGCCAGTTGATAACAGTTTTACGGGGGGAGTTTAACCGCTGTCACTCAGATTCGAAACCTAAAACCGTCTAATTTTACCTGTGGGCATGAAATGTGGTAAGCTCCGGATCAAACAGGGGCTGTTGAACAAAAAAAATAATTTTAATTTTATTTTAAATAGTAACTGTTACCAAAATAATTAATTTTTAATAATTACAATTATCAAAATTCAGTTTTTTCTAATCAAGAACGGTAAAATTAAAATTAATAAATCGACTCAGAAATGTTATGACGCATATGATTAAGTTAGAGGCAAGTTTTTCCTTTTTCCAAACAAATTTCTGTGTTGCTTATTCAACAGGTTCAGGCTGTGTATTGTGAAAATGTCTTCTTTGTGTAAACCAGGGCTGTTTTACCGGTGAGAATCAAATTTTCCGGGCGTGCACGAACTAGGAGTGCTTAAAAAGTTCGAAAATGCCTGGGGACAATCCGTTAACGTGCTCACTCACAGTTGGGGGAAGTCAACTTCTATGACGTTTCACAAAATCTTTTGCTTATGTATATATCTGTTATTATAAAGTAAGTGATGTAAGAAAGTTATTTTTATACATTATTAAAACAACATGCAACAAGATTCAGAAATATTTGGGTAGCGAAGCTGAATTATATATTCATGGTTTTAACTCTGGTTTGTTGTTGTGTCACTAATTAAGAAAGATAGTTCTGCTATAAGCTTTTATAACAAGCTACGATATAATTTATGTATTATGATATATACTAATAAACGGTGATTTGAAAAACAATGGTTGATATGAAAATAATTACATTATATTTAACATTACAGCGGATAACAGTACATTACAGTAGATATAGAAACATTCAAATTGTTCTTATTTATATTACATTTGGATGGTGGCTTTGGTTTGGGGCAGGGATTTATTGGTCGGCGGAGGTTGCACAGAGTTTGCGGATGTTTAATACAAGTTGCGCATTTCTTTCAAGATCTTTATATTTATGTGATACGCATATTATAAGAGCCCATAGGCTAATGGTCGAATGCGTTTAAGTTACATTTGCGCTGCTGTTTCGGAGACGTCGCACATCATGGCGTGTAGAATATTCTAGCAGTTATGCGAAAAATTATAAAAACTTTGAGTGAAAAAATGAGGAAAATTATGACGAAAAATGAGAGTGGCGTTTAAAAATTTATTGCACCACTTAATTAAGCCCCGCACACCCCGACGGAACTATCTAGCCCCCTAAGTCGGCGTATCATACGTATCTACAATTATATATATAGTATCTATTTGTATATAAATGTATGTATACATATGTATGCTAAATGGGTTGGCAATTCACATGACGCATTTAGCTCATTTCGACGAAAATATCACTTAAGACATTTTCAATTAAAACCCGATATGTATAACTATAATATTATTTATTATGCAATATAACAAATCACTTTTTTTTACCTTAATATGTATGAAAATTCTTTGTGAACAGAAACCGCAATTTATTGTGTTTTGGTGTGGAGATGTCTGAGAAATATTTTTTGTCTGAGAAATATTTTTTGTCTGAGAATTGGTGTGCTATTGGTAATGTGGTTCTAAATTGTCTTCGCTGAATAGTTTTTTTACATAGTCGAATTGGGTGGTTCTCTTTATTTGTTTATGTAGGTAACTACATGTGGTACCCGCTACGGGGTCAAACCCACGGGGGGAATACTGAAAACGACCCCATCGCATCTTAAACGAAAACAACGAAAAGCTGAAGAGTATCACACTCTTCAGTAGAGTCGCCTGTTATCGATTTTTGATGATAGTAAGCATTGATGGATTGTCAAAATTGTTAGTTTAGAGCGTAAAAGTGCATCATTTTAGTGTTTAGGAAAATAAAATGTATTTATCAAATATTACGTAGAGTGATGTAATTAAATAATAAAATGTTTGCTTTTCTGTGGGATCTGTGAATTTAGCTGACGACATAGAGTTCGTGCTTGTCAAAAATCTGAGCCAAACACCTGTTCCCCTTTATAACTGAAAATTAACATTAACAGTATAACTTCTCACCTGCAAATGTTAATTCTATTCTCAGTATATAATAAATTTATTATGAGACTGTTACATAGCTTCACTATTAATCCAGCCTAGTATCATTTTGGCCACAGAATGATTAAATAAAAAGATTTTATTGCTCGCCATTTTAAAAAATTAATAAATAGACGGGGATACTGGGGTTTTTGTTATAACCTTGTCCATGTGATTTTATCGACTGAATTGCATGATTAAAAATACTTATGTATTACTAAGCAAATTTGCTACATTGATTTTAACAATGAAGGCTAAACAACGAACGAGACTTTCAACTATAGATTTTTCCCAAATCCATAAAATAAAATTTATCTCGTAGGATTTTCCAAAAACATGCTTCTCCTAATCTCATCAGCGCCATAATTAATAAAGCAATAAAGATATAGTGTTGCATTTTTCCGAATATAACCTTTTTTCACCAGCCCACAGGATTGTCTTAATGTTGGCCGTACACTGTCATTTTTTGTTAATTAATTATTGAAATAAATAATTATATATCTAATATACAATGGAGAAACAGTAACATGTTTACATGCGTTGACTCATAAAATCAAAGTTTTGATACTTGTGATAATGGCATACATGACTTGCTGTTTCCTGGCTTAAGTTCGCGTAAGGTACATAAATATCTATTTATAGATGAGAAATTAGCGTTCGGTGCCAAAATAGTTTATACTCCCAGTGAGGAATATAACGGTTATCTGTTTAGTGAGTGTCTTATATTTACAAAACTTGTTTATTATTTAGTGACCTGCTGCTGTGCTTTTGTTGATTTAAAGGTTATAAAATAAGTTTTTGTCTATGCATGTTTGCATTATTAGCTGAAAACCAACTTCTGTGTGGTGATTTAACATAGTAAAATCGTCGCTTTATTCGCTTTTTTATTTCGATACTACTAAACCCGTTTACTGCTATTACTATCTATGTCAAACTGTTTCTTAGCTGGCGTACTGTTGGTTTCTCTTTTTCCATAATAATTAATTTTAGCACTAATGCGTGTAGTTTGCAACACAATAGTGACTGTTTTAGAACTCGTTACCTTCCGCGGCTAATACTAAAGCCATTTCGTCAGCGCCATCCGCAATAGCAAAAGGATCACCCAAGCGAAATAAACCATCGGTGAAGCCGAGAACCGTGGCTTCACCATCAGCAACAACAGCAGCTGGTATGGGGGCTAGTCATTCTTCTGCCACCAAAAGTCAGGCACACGCCACATCTAAACAACGGTGTAGTTCTAGCGCTACCGCACCCTCCACTAACGAGTCAGATCACCGAGGCTCAGTGAAATGTCCGATAACAACTACAGAGCACATACCTGCAAAGGTAAGGCATAACGTCACGTAATCTGAAGTATTGATTGCGTTGATTTACGTTCATTAGAGGAAATAACTGCTGCTAATAAAACGTATTTTAGATCGACTTGGGCGTCGTTCGTGGTTGTCCAGTTCGTATTTAGTGTTTATCGTTATGAAGAATTTCTTCTAGGGTAAACTAGTGAACGCCTCTCTGTTCCAAGCAAAAGCTACATTTTAAACTTTTGAACACGGATGCACTTTTAGATAAAGCATTTCCGTATCCTGCCTTCTTGTTATGCATTGCATTTTAAAACACATGTTCGCTGCAAATCTGGTAACGGGACCTCTTGGTTCGGAACGAAGGGATGTTTGATGTTGCTTGCGGCGCGAGGTTGGGCGACTGGTGTAACCGTGGACGGTTCGAAATCGAAAAATTTTCATAATTCGGTTTAATGAATTTATAACTATTTTTTATTAAATTTATATCATCGATTTTTTACTTTCTGGGATGTTAGAAAAATGTTAATTTTTTTCGCGAGAAGCAAGTTTTACCGCATGGGGGAAGCAAAAATTTTGCGATGCGGCATTAAATTGAAGCCCAGAATTTTGTTCAAAAGCATGAACCGGAAACTGTTTTTTCCAGGGCAAACCGAATTAAGTCAACGTCACAAATTGGAGAAGATAGTTTTTTAATTACACTAATAACATGTCTTCTTTATATATTATATGACAACAGAACAATGTGTAACAGCAAACATTAAGCGGGCTATATTCCGAACTACCGTAGTGCGTTTAATGCATTAAAATGGAGACTTGAATTGACAGCTTTATTGAAAACATAAACCATATTAGTGGTGCAACATGAAGAAATTTTTCGTCCAAATTGTTCAATTTGAAATGGGAACCTTAAAGAAAATACCCAAATTTCTTGACCGACAGTACATCCAGCTCAATTAGACATATTTTTAGAGGCAGCTGTGACTTGCATCGTGTTAAGGCTAATGTTACCATGACACAATGTTAATTCAGATATCTATACAGTCCCTTAGAGAAATGACTGCTGTTAGCTCGAAACTTGTTCTAAAACTACACTTTGTTCGTTCGACCAATGTTCGAAGGCGTTCAAGCATGCTCGACATCTGTTAGCGTTCGATTGTCCATCTTGTATAATAACTTCAAATAATAAATTGTTTCGTTGCTCAGGAAACTCTTAAAACTGTTCAATGCTTGCCCTAAGCTTGGTCTTTTTGGCAGGTACTTTAGTTGTTAGTGCCCCATCGAATGTATTGCTGGGCCAATCAGTTTAATTAGGCCGCCTACGCGGCCTAATATTTGCGCAATGGTTAATTGTGGAAATTAAAGATATGTAACGAATTAGAATACATAGTATTCAGAACCAGTATAAAATATACAAGGTATTCGATCTCTGACACGATCCAACCGAATCCCGACAAACGTCAATTCCATCCTATCCGAACGAACCGTGGACAAGACCTGATTACGGTCTCTATTTTGGGGGTATTCGATTGCTGTTTTGTGAAATAGATCGTTATTGCAGATGGAATCCAATCGTTTTTAGACTTTAGCTCGTACCCAAGCTCGTGATTAATAATGTAATAAAACATTTTGAGACCTACCCACCAGGGAATAACCGGAACCGAAATTTACCGGTACCGGAACCAGCATCCGGAACCGTCCATTTAAACCGGAACCGGAACCTGGTCTTCGAAACCTATATAGCAAAACAGATGAAGGAAGAAATGCAGGTACAGTGGATTTAAAATGTGTTAAAATAACTTTTACATTAAACTTAATGTATTGTGATGGTATTATTGCCTTTCTGGAACTTTAAAGAGACTGAGGAAGCTAAATAATATTTATTTATCGATCAATATGTCAGTTTATTGAGGTTGGTGCTTCTACTTCAATTCTATTTACAAAGTTTACACAAGCGCACTGGCTCGTACTTGCCGCAATTTCTGTTACCAAAGCATACACTGAGTACTTCTACGTAAGCCATACTCTGTTACCGAGTTGGACCGGTTTAATTCGAACATACCCCGCAGACTTCTGAATGCGCAAAATAGCTGCTACAAGCATTGACCTGGCTTAGATTTGTTAACAAACTCCTGCAGGTTATTATGAAAAATTCTTGCTGAAATTATGTGCCCACCTTACGTTCCACACGACAAATTGCTTAGTTAATCTTTTCTTTTGCTTGGTTGTATTGCAGCTTGATCATGGTATAATATATATTACATATGTTTGGATCACAGATGAAGCAAAAATGTGGAAAATTTCAAACAAAATTTTTAAACCGGAATTCCGGTTCCGGTATGGTTTTTGTCCTTTGCCGGAACCGCAACCGGAACACGATTTTCGCCGGAACCGGAACTGGAATTCCGGTTACTCACTGCTACCCACCAAAGCGGCGTTTATGTTCTAACCAGACTAAACTACATTATTATAATATTTGGCATTGGGAAAATATTTTTCTCAAATGCTTATTGGGGTGTGAAAATAATTATTTTTTTCAAATGTTTATTGGGGTTCATCCACTTTGTAATTATAATAAATCTGGCCTGTACATATTGAGCGTTGCCCCCTATCAGTTCTATTTATAATGCTGACACATCGGTTTATAGCTTGAACATGCATTCACGACACTAAGACAACATGAAAATATTAGTAATGACAATGGGAATAAACTTTATTCCTCCGCTTTGAAATTACCCCGAGAATGAACATGGGGACCCCAGAATTTCCCCCCCCCCAATTCTTCGGAGGGCTATGGACAGGCCAGTAAATTACTATGTTCTGTACAGTTTAGTTAACGTGCTCGGTAAAGATGTTTTATTGGGTAAGTTAGAAAAACACAGCACATATTTTTCATAATGACTATGTACATACAACTTCGCGTAATAGTTGTTTACCTCATTTGACATCCCGTTAAGCGCAGCATCAGGACGTTGTTCAACGCACATCCGTTTCAAATTCTGAATGTTTGGTGTGCAGGTGTGCTGTTTGCATGTTTTTATCTAACAGTCATTGGTTTAATGTAGCCGGTTACTGACTGCTATCTTGCCGCGATGGTTTATATTATGCATTCAGGTGCATTAATTTTAAACGCATTTTGATTATTATATCGTACTGATTTGTATAGTTACATTGACTGTATCGACACCTGAACTATAGCTAATGTTATATATATTTGTGTTAGTGGTAGTAATGAATTCACTTTGTTGAAGAGTGGGAACATTGTCAGTGATCTATAATTTTATATTTTCATATTAATTGGAAAAGGTGTGTTAACATGAGTGCTGAAGCTGTTATGGTAATCTCAAAGTTATATTACATGATAATTATTGCCGTTGTGTCTTACAGACCTTGGGTGCTATCTACATTAATTAATGTTTAAAGAGTGAATGGTTCGTTTTCGTTAGTGGACGTCATCTAAAAGGCTGCGTTAGTGAGTATTCCTACGAAAAACTAAGCGATTTGTGGAAGCAGTTCTATGGCCAAGATGATAAGGGCTAGGATTTGACCAATTTTACAATATCCTTAAGGGAAATTTTTCGTTCAGTGTGGCTGGTTGGGTGATAGGGATGTAGGTGACTACACTGGGTCAATTTCTTCGTCGTATAGCTCAAGCGGAAAATGCCATTATCAAACATTAACCATGACGAAGCTAAATACAGAAGAATAGTTAGTCAATAATAATAAACTTCCTAAGCCACCGATAAGGTCTATAAGTTACGTTCTTAACGAGCCTTAAATATTTTCTGAGCCCACGAATGCGGGCCTAGTGGCGTTGTGCAAGTTTCCAATTGTCGCTGGTACCCACGGGCTCGAAAAGTTTTTGCGCGCGCACAGCTGCTATTCAGCATCTGCTGTCAAATATCGGAACTGATTAGATGTTTTCACTTTGCCGAAACTTTTGTACTATACATTGTTTAATAATTTTGTCGAGCACTTCTGTGCATTGTTATACGTTATACGATTTTGTTATCGCTTTCTGATCTGTTATATAAAACAGAAGTTACACTATTCTCTCAACGAAGTATCTATTTAATAATATTAAATCCAATACTTAAAGTTATTGAAAATCATAATCAAAACGGTCTTAATTTTAAAGGGTGTATTAAACACTAAATCCCATTAATATGCCAAGCATGGTGCTTTGAATGCTGCATGTTGCAAATGAAGTGACTGGCCAGTCCTCCACTTTCAAATTTCGTTTTGCTACCTCTGGCGTACATAAATGAGAAGTAATGTCCATAAATTTTCTCTCTTGTAGTGCTTTTGACGCGTAATGTATATACGATGTAATTTTCACACACAGTCTTGTATTTACGCTGGTTAGGTATTTTCTTGGCCAAGTTTTAACAAAGCCCAAACCGGTACAAGCATAGTATGTGATTTTAGCTCTAGCAAGTACCTAGAGATTTTGCGTTACGTTTATCAGAGAGGTACCGGATCAAAATATGAAACCGAAACGATGTTTACACACAAAAGAATGATAGTTGTCGAGCAATGACCCAAAGGAAATATATTCATAAAAAGTTTTCAGAAATTTAACTAATTTAGTTTCGTGCTTTTTTGCAGCCTATCTGGTATGGTTTTGGGGGCTATATCATGCTTTAATGTATGAGCAAGAAGTTTCGACGATGCTGTTAATACCAGTATTTCAGCAGAATATATCATATGTTGTTAATAATTTACAACAAGTTATAATTCATAATTATTATAATTCTATCAACTTGGTTTTGGGTATAAATAAATCTACCCAGAATTGTACTCGAAAAGCTGAATACATTATACATTCATTCACTTCGTTTCAACGTGGCAGTCTCTATTCTACTTTGCTCTTATTCTTCCCGATTTACACAGGTTTAGTAGACATTTTATAACATTGTATGAAATTGAGTTGGGTAAAAAATAAATTTACTTAGAATTGTACTGGAAAAGCGGAATACGCTAGACATTCATTCACTTCGGTTCAGCGTGGAAGTCTCGTTTCTACTGTGCTCTAATTCTGCCCGATTTACACAGTTTTAGTAGACATTTTATAAAATAGTATCAAATTGATTTGGGGAAAAATATATCAACATAGAATTGTACTCCAAAAGCGGAATACATTATACATTCATTCACTTCGTTTCAACGTGGCAGTCTCTGTTCTACTTTGCTCTTATTCTCGCCGATTTACACAGGTTTAGTAGACATTTTTATAACATTGTATGAAATTGATTTGGGTAAAAAATAAATTCACTTAGAATTGTACTGGAAAAGCGGAATACGCTAGACATTCATTCACTTCGGTTCAGCGTGGCAGTCGCGTTTCTACTCTGCTCTAATTCTACACGATTTACATAGATTTAGTAGACATTTTATGAAATGGTATCAAATTGGTTTTGGTAAAAAATCTCCGTAGAATTGTTTTGGGAAAGCGGAATACATTATACATACATTCACTTCGGTTCAGCGTGGCAGTCTCGTTTCTACTGTGCTCTAATTCGGCCCGATTTACACAGTTTTAGTAGACATTTTATAAAATAGGATGAAATTGATTTGGGTAAAACATGAATCTACGTAGAATTGTATTCGCAAAGGGGAACCGATTTACACAGTTTTAGTAGGCATATTATAAAATTGTATCAAATTGATTTGGGTAAAAAATAAATCTACTTAGAATTGTACTCTATAAGCGGAATACATTATACATTCGTTCACTTCGGTTCAGCGTGGCGGCCTCATTTCTACTCTGCTCTAATTCTTCCCGATTTACACAGTTTTAGTAGACACTATAATGTATCAAATTGATGTGGTAAAAATAAATCTCCGTGGAGTTGTACTCGAAAAGCGGAATGCATTATACATACTTCGTTTCAGCTTTGCAGGTTCGTTTCTACTTTGCTCTAATTCTACCCGATTTACATAGTTTTCGTAGACATTTTATGAAATTGTATCAAATTGATTTGGGTAATAATAAATCTATGTAGAACAGTACACGAAAAGGGGATACGTTATACATTTATTCATTCAGTTCAGCGTGGCAGTCTCCTTTCTACTCTTTTCCGGATTTACATAGTTTTAGTAGACATTTTTAAAATTATATCAGATTGTTTTGAAAAAATAAATCTGTGTAGAATATGTATTCAAAACGAAGGATACATTATACATTCATTCATTTTGGCTCAGCGTGACAGTCTCGTTTCTACTATGCACTAATTCTGCACGATTAACATAGTTTTAGTAAACATCTTATGAAATTGTATCAAATTGATGGGTAAATAATAATTCTGAGTAGAATTGTACTCGAAAAGCGGAATACACTAAACATTCATTCACGTCGGTTCAGCGTGACAGTCTCGTTTCTACTCTGCTTTAATTCTACACGATTTACATAGATTTAGTAGACATTTTATGAAATGATATCAAATTGGTTTTGGTAAAAAAATCTCCGTAGAATTGTTTTGGAAAAGCGGAATACAGTATACATACATTCACTGCGGGTCAGCGTGGCAGTCTCGTTTCTGCTCTGCTCGAATGCTGCGCGATTCACATATTTTTAGTAGACATTTTATAAAATTGTATCAAATTGATTTGGGTAAAAAATAAATCTGAGTAGAATTGTACTCAAAAAGCGGAATACACTACACATTCATTCACTTCGGTTCAGCGTGACAGTCTCGTTTCTGCTGTGCTCTAACTGACGTAAAGCTAGTGTGGTTCAGGGTTTGAGTTTAATCATTTCAATTACGCCAAACTCCGGCTTGAGGGCAAACTAACTCTGCGAAAGCTTCCGATCTGTCTTATGCAATTAAAATCGATTCTTAGCATAATACAGTTGTACTCTTTTATGGTGTTACTCTTCAGTAAGTTTATTTTAAAGCTGAGCAAACTAACTCTGCGAAAGCTTCCGATCTGTCTTATGCAATTAAAATCGATTCGTAGCATAATACAGTTGCACTCTTTTATTTATGGTGTTACTCTTCAGTAAGTTTATTTTAAAGCTGAGCAAACTAACTCTGCGAAAGCTTCCGATCTGTCTTATGCAATTAAAATCGATTCGTAGCATAATACAGTTGTACTCTTTTATGGTGTTACTCTTCAGTAAGTTTATTTTAAAGCTGAGCAAACTAACTCTGCGAAAGCTTCCGATCTGTCTTATGCAATTAAAATCGATTCGTAGCATAATACAGTTGCACTCTTTTATTTATGGTGTTACTCTTCAGTAAGTTTATTTTAAAGCTGACATTGCAATGATTTTTAATTACACTTGCATTATTAATACAATTGCTTACTCACATCGGAGGTGGCAGGCTATTAATTAAGGTGTATCAATAATTAATTGTTGCTATCTAGTTTTGGGGGCAGAAACAAAAGCAAATCCTTCTCGAACATTCAATTTTGCTATTCGTGACTTTTACGCGAACGGCTTGCTTTTATTTCTGGCCGCAACAGTATAACCAAACGATTATTATAATATCTATTTTGTCTAACGATGTTTCCCTAATACCTCGGGCGAAATTTATCCTTTATATCTAGCCAGCATGGAGTAAAAGGAATTCGATTCAGGTTCTGTGGTCTAAACATACACAGTGATCAAGTCCCAATACAAGCAGAGCGAAGAAAATTTTACCTCAACAAATTACCCTGTAAAATGTAAATAGGAATATTAATTTCAATAGGATTCTGTCATCTTAATTCTGTATGAATTTTTCATTTCATTTTCAGCTTATGTTTACGAAACAAGGCAACGCGGATGCTTGTAGCAGCTGATTTACTCATTTAAGAGATCTGCTTTCTATGTTCAAATTGCAGTTACTCAAATTGATATACATAACCGAATATGGATTGATCAAAAGCACTAGCCAAAACTTTTAAACTTGAACATGGCGCCGCAACAATTCTGATGATTTTACAGTGTTGTAGGCCTGTTTAATTGCTTTATAATTTTAATCGCCCATTTTCGCATGTACAATTTTGTAAATCTGTATACATTGATGTTAAATGCCATAACTACAAACGCAGCTAGAAGCTGCATTCTTATCAATGAACTATGTTTTTTATTGAAACGCATTCGTAGCATTCTGTTCAGAAAATTTTATCATGCCTTGCTTTTAGGACCGGAAAAAACAAATAATGTCAAGTTTCCTAAAGAATAACATGTAATAACCGTATGTGTAGAAAAGTGAGGCGAGCTATGTAGTCTACGCTCTATCAATTGCATGCACATTTAGTGTGAGACCGATTACGCAGGGCTGTATATAGTAACAGGCATTTTGTTGTGCTGGTGCCCTGAAAAAATCCGATAAAGGTTCGATAGTAGATCAATAAATAGCTTCAGCAGCTTTTTAATGGCAATGCGATTAAGTTCAGTGTAAACGTTTTAAGTCAACGGTACCTTTATTTCTATGATCATGTGTTTCACTATGCATATTTCTAAAACTAGGTTCCGGTTTCGTTTTAAATATAGAGTTCGGTGTTGCTGGTTGCGGTTCCGGTTATTCCCTGCTTGATGGCTACTACTTATTATGTGCAGTACTCGATAGAAATCATGGGCGAGTTTTAAATAACGAACATCGACAAAATTGATTGTATACGACCTTTTTTCGAATACAAATTTGTCTTGTCTCACGCAAATTAAAAAATCGCCTAAAATCAAGAACAAAATATGGATTAAAATTAAATTTCCGAGCGAAAAGCTTAGCGAACAAACAATTTATTTCTGGCGAGTACTTCACTGTGTGCGTCTCGTTCCATGCATGTCTGTTTTTGATATATTGAAACCTACATTTCTTCTATTTCCAATTTGATTGTTTAGAATTTTGCATGCAAACTTATGTATGATTTCAGAGTAGCAAGTCTTCAAAGAATATCCACACTCTTGTATCTACGCCCAATTCTGTAGTGGTAATGAGCAAAGCACGATCTTCTAATGCCAAAACTACAAGCAATATTTCATCACCATCACAACGGGGCGAGTCTGAAGCGAAGGTGAGGTTCTGTGGTGTCGCTGATGTGACTCTGATAACAGAAAACTGAGCGTTCAAATTATCTGAAAATATCAAAATGGGATCTTCAAATTTGAGTTCTATCCGCCTGAGTACTTTTTAGTTCACCGAATCAGAATGGGTGTTCCCTGTGAAAAGTTTTACTCGAGAGTAAATGGTATTAGAGGTATAAAAATTTATAGTATTATTCTATATTTTGTTAATTACGCAAACATTTTGATTAAAATTTATGTATATAGTTCAATCCTAGTGTAACGGCAGTGATTCAAAGGTGACTTATTGATCATTTTAGCGAATTACAATGGGAAAACTGTGTATATAGCTAAGCAATTTTCAATTGTGATTCCAGCCAAAAATAAATGCAATCGAAATCGCAATTGATTTAATCAAAGTTTGATAAATCCGTAATTTATTTAATTAAGCCAAAATCGAAATGGATCAAGATTCCATTTAGCGTAATTAGATCGAATTTCAAAGAAGGTTCTCTGGATTTAAAGCTAATTCAGATTCTGTGCACATTATAATGCGAAAGTTACAGAAAATTTCAAGTCACTGGCTTCCCCAACCTGCCTTGAAAGTAATGGGGTAAAGAAAGTAAGAGGCACCTCGGTTGAGACATTCGGATTATCTTAAGAACGATCTGTGGAGTGTTGCAAAACACTAAATGCTAAATATATATTTATTATTCACAGTTAATATTTAATAGTAATAGCGTAAGCTAACTATTGACTGCAATTTTAGTTATTTTTGGCCTCACTGGGAAAATTTTAGAAATTTTAAGCTCCACTATGAAAAATTAGCATATATTTTAAGCTTCGCAGAGAGAGATTAGCTAATTTCTAGCCGCGCAGGGAAGTACCAAAGCGACCTGGGGAGGCTGAACTGCGGGAATTTAGAAATAAATTTGGGAAGCCCCTTCCGTGGAAAAGCCAGGCCATTATGGCTAAAATACTATTTAATAGTCGCCCATGCCAGGCTGTGTTGGAGATGACGTTAAGGTGTAAGAATACGATAATTGTAGTGTATTCTTGGACAGGTAAGTGCTGTAGTAAAATACGCCTATTTCTTGGCTTCAAAAAAGTAATGTTAATTTTCGAGTCTTCGGATATTAAATTTTTTGGTAATGCTTTGTTTATGCTTTGCGAATATATTTTATTACTGCTTTGCTACTGTTATTTAAGCTGTTATAACGTACTGAACGGTGCTCGAAATATGCATTATGCCACATAATAAATATTTTGCTTAATTGAGTTGAATGAAACTATCGTAATTTTTCGCTAAGGCAAATTTATGTTCAGATAACTTAGTGCTCCGTACATTAGGACTGTACAGCTGTACTTAAAGATACTTTTGGCAAATGTGTGAACGTTACATGTTGTTGTTCCCGTGTGTGCTTGCGCAGAGTCGTGCGCTGCAGTTAAAAACATAACTAATAGTGTAGCATCTCATTAAAGATTTTCGTGGCGGTGATGCTTGAGAATGCATGAGTCACATTTTTATCTGTGAATAACATTTAAAAGTACTCAGTTTTGTATGACAATAATTATCACTCCATAATTAGATGGTTTCGAAGCTTAATAACCTGGCTTTAGCCAGAGCAACTAGTAAACAGGGTGCTGGAGACAGTATGAATATCAAGGCGGCTGGAAGTTGAGTATATACCAATAACAATATGAACGTCACGGGTTGTCACCATCACCGCAGTAGGATCGAGCTGAAGCGGTGGGGGGGGGTGGTTGAGCCCCTTTTACCACACCGGTGATTACGACGAGTGTGAAATAACGGTTTTAACATGTTTCGCTAGTACGATCGTCCAGGAGTGGTAATCTGATGTTTTTAATGTAATGTGTTTTGTGCAATATTGTTAGATACGATTATTAGTAAGCGCGAGTTACCATTTATTTTCATAGCTGCTAAATTTACAACATTGTAGTAAACAAAAGAAACCTACTTTTTACAAAAAAATTGAAATTTTTTAGTATTTTCCATGATCTTTAAGAATACATAACTTTTTCCTAGCAACACTGAGTGCAGCGTTGGATCGATTTTGGAAAACTACTCCAAATTTTCTATAAATGTACAGGTTCAGCCCAATAAGTGCAGTATTGTGCTCCCAAATAGTTTGTTAAGCTTTGTGGATTTTGCCTTATAAATTCGTATCAATTTGACCAAAGATTATAGTCGTTTTCGATATAACAAAAAATGTGGGAGCTAATTTTTATATTGTAGTTTTGTCTATAACGATGATGTAGATGTGTCCAAGAAAATGAGGCGTACAAAAAATCATCAGTAAAACTCGCAGTTTAAAACGCATTTCGTGTGACAACGTTTTGTGCCACAAACTTGTTTACGATGTAACAATAACGAAAGCGACGTGTTCCTGTCAGTTTGTAGTAAATTTTGAATCTATATTTAGTTATACTAGTAGCTTGTCTTATCGCCAAGACGGTGAATACTGAGTGTTAACTATGTAATATAGAGAGATGTACACGGCTATAAACCAGCGAGTATCAGGCAAGTAGCTTGAGTAGTTGACAAGATATACCCGATTATTGTGCTCGCAATGTGCAATTACATAAATACACAATATATTTCTCTACAAAATAAGACCACAATCACACATATAGATTGAGGAGGTGCGAACTATTTACCTTATCAATTCAACGATTGTTGGTTTTGGGAACAGATGGGATACTTGGTCTTCATTTATATTTTTTCGACTTCACTTTATGTCTGTCGTATAATATAAAAGTAGATGGTTATTTATGTAAAGATTTGACATATAACGAATAGAAAGCTTAATAGCTATTTCTTTACGTAATGAAATTCGTCGACATCACTTTTAGGGGCCGGAAGTTATGATTTTAGAAAAAGAATAGCTTAGTGTGGGTAGATGGGGGGGACGGCAACCCACGGACTTAGCACTAGGTTTAGTATGAGGCTCATATGATGACTTCAGCTAAAACTTAGTTTATATGTAGAGACCGGCAAACCATGCTGGCCATTTCCGTCCGTGCCTTAAAGTTAAATTGGCAACAAATTTATTCAAACATTAAAATAGTTTGATAAAAAACGTACCGACCGTTAAAGCACGTACTAATGACATGAGCCTTGTGCCAGTTTCATCCGTGATGTGGTGTTTTTGTGGAAGACGTGGTGATAGCATGAAAGCCAAAAGTTATATAACTTGAATAGAGAATATTTTGAGTGGCTAAGATTAGTTCTTTAGGTTATCGAGTTTGATGTCTGGTCACAGACACACAAAAGTCGCAACTGGTGTTCCTGCAACAGTAGTTGTTTTCAGTTTTAGCGCTCGAAATCCAGACTGTTTCAGCGACTGGCGTGAAAACGAAATCATATAAGGTAAATAATATATATAAAGCTATACTTTGATATAGGTAAATTAATTATTATGTAACATAAACATATGTGTATAATTATTGTAATATATAGCTATTAATTTTAGGTAGCTTCCTCCAGCAATGTCAAAACTTAAAACGACATTATTGTGATGAACACGTGTTCGTATAACTTTCAACTAACCGAATTACTTGTACACTTCCAATGTTGAAAAAATGGCTCGATCCTTCGCTGCCCAATTTTATGGGCATCTCTTGTAATTATAATGTATTGGATTCATGGTTACTGGACTATAAGGGTCATGAGTATTTGTGTGGGCTTGTCAATGCTACAATTCGTCAACACGTCATGATGTTTCATCGCCCGATGTAACATACAATACGGTTCCCGGACTGGTTCAGCTGGAACTGTAAATTTCAACTTTTTTGTCAGCAATTCTGCACCACATGTTATTCATTATTAACTAGCAGCTACGATCATATAATCCATGTGAGCTGAACAATTATGGTGCGATTGTAGAAGCGAAGACTGTGAAACCGCTAAATTTATCGAGAGCGTGCTGTTAATTTGATGGACGAATTCGGGAACTGCTATGCAATTTTTGTTGGCTCTGCGACGCTTGTGATCACATCACATAAACATACGCCATCATGTTGACAGTATCATGTTGCTGTGACGTGAACGACCAAGCTTGATGGAAGCCATTGGTGGATAGAGTTTACTATATTTATATATATAATATATTGATGTTTTGTATATAATATATATGTAGTTCCAGTTGCTAATGTTGTTAGAAAATACTGTTTCTCAAGCAAAATGGTGCGGTCAGACCGTTGGATGTAGCAAATTCGTTTAGTTATGTTTGGCTTGGTAATTTAATCAGCTAGAAATTGGAGCCGGGATGAAAAAAGTAATTTATAGACATATCCCAGTTAATTGCATAGATGCCATTCTATGATATTATATTTGAGCACGAATTGCTACTATGTAACTAATGTGGGCACCGCTGTATTTACATCCAGCAAAAATGGCTTAGATGCGTGTTCACTGATCTTCAAGTACAAGATTTGTAATCATTTTGGCCCATTTTCATGACTTGTGCTTCGTGAAAATAGATTTTGTTTGCAGCCAGACATACTGGAATAATTTGACCCAAACAGGTTCTGCTGTATATGCATATGTACATGCCGTAACGTTCTGAACCAGCTCTCCACCCATACTTTTTACCAAATTTCAGGCCATGCTTTTTACCAAATTTCAGGCAAATTATCTTCATTAGAAACTCATAGAGCATAACAGCAAAATTTTTGTCAAGCTTTGGCTGAAATACTCTCGTGAGAAAAAGAATCTAGAAACTAATGAACAATATTAGATACTGCCATACGAATACCGTCTCAGATTATGTGCTTTGTACAAATTTCTCGAAATCTGTCCACTCATGACCAAACTGTAGCTATGACGCCAGATATCTTGTTGATTATGGCTGAAAATAAAGGTTATTACGCAAGTTTAACTTTTGTATGCTTATTACTCCACACATTTAACAATAACAGTTCCTTGCGAGTAAGTTTGATGTATGCAGTTTAACAGAATTTACACGGGGTGATGCATTTGTTAGACAACCTTACATTATTGCAAAATACTCAGAATTAGTTGTGTTGCATGTACAGGTTTGAGGTTTAAGTCAAGTTCCAAGAAATTAATACTCTGTTATTGCGTATTAGACTGAACAGGTTCAGTTTGAACATAACACAGCACTCGAGTGGATAAAATAACTACCACAAGCATTCGTATGACGTTGTTTTGTTAACATAAGCTTAAGGTGAGCAGTTCTTGCAGAAAACGAGAAATCGTATTGAAAAAATTTATCCTGATTACTTTTGCAACTCAGTTTGGGGATGTAAAAATTTTGTTTAGTATGGTTATGAAGGAAAATTGAATATAACAATGTACGCTTGGAGCAAAATTGAATTTAAAACAAAATATTTAAACCAAAATACCGGTTTCGGTTTTGTTTTTTAGCTTTTGTTGGGACCGCAACAGGACCAGGCTTTTCGGTGGAGCCGGAATTCCGGTTACTCTCGGCTCTACAGTCACAGATCAAACAATATTGTGTTGGATTGTCAAATATAGTACCGACTTTGTGTTACGTTACAAACTCAGAAAGGAATAAATGGAAACAACGTTGTGCTTGATTTGATATTATATACCATTGTTCGACCATCACCTTTCAACCGCTGTGTCATTATAAACTAGTTTCATTTAGTTTTGGTATGCTATCCCAAAGCTTGGAATAAGCTTTTTTATTATCATTTGTCAAAAATATGTCTTAAAGTTTTTATCCTATAAATAAGATGATGTTCTTTTGTCTTATCAGTTGTTCTATTATGCTAGCTATCTAGGTTTGAATAATTAATGTCTTTGGTTGATCTGCGTGTTATCACTTTCGAGATCCACTCATATGCATTTGAGGATATTCGAGATATTTTTGCTGGTATTTCAGTAAATACAGTTGTTGGGTGGGAAACTGCGGGTAAAGGACTAGTTTTCCAAGTTGTAAAATGAACTTTTTTGGAGCGGCCCAATCGCTTAGTTAGTTAACCTTGAAGTCGTGCCTTTATCTTAGGTAATTTCGAGGAACATTTATCGAATATTTCTATTACTCTGACACATCAGTTGATTTTTATAGTGTCACTAATATCCGCGTGATAACAATAAATTTCCGGTTATATATAATACCTATATAATACTATATCAGCTGTACAATTACGCTACTAGTTTAGGCTTGTTCATAATAATTGCTTATATTAATTACTTTAAGATGTCTACTTTCATATTCCACAAGTATAGCTGTCGAAAAATATATTTTAAGATATGTACTGTTATATTCTGCTGTACAATTACGGTACTAGTTTAGGCTTGTTCATAATAATTGCTTTTATTAGTTACTTTAAGATAACTACTTTCATATTCCACAAGTATAGCTGTCGAAAAGTCGCATATTTTAAGATATGTACTGTTATATTCAACGAGCATAGCCGTCAAAAATATTCTTTCTATTTAAACTGTACACAAAGTTAGGGTGACCTTTCCGTAAGAAAAGCGTGGCACAGTGATTTTGAAGGTCCACAATTATATACAGATGAAAAATGTTTTTTACGTTTTGACATTTATAAGACAGGTTTCGAAGCTTATGCGTTCTGCTAAAAGAAAATAATATAACAACTGAACCATGTGTACTACCGATTGACCGAATAACTTCTGCATCATATATCTATTTCCACTGTTTACGGTTACTAAAGGCAGTGTGATGCATTTACCTGGCTGACGTTGTTCTAAAAGTCTTAACTGTAACAAAATTAAATTTCACAGCGTAGATTGTCGCAGTATGATTTACTGTTGGGTTCGTACCGCACGTCTGTAGTAGTTGTTAATGGGTGGACGTTACTCATTCGCTTAAAGGGTTGTGAATGGTTGGAACAATTAATCTGGTTCGGTGGTGGGCGTTTGCAAGGGTCGCTGGTTTGAACTCGCGTCTCCACGCATCAGGGTTCTTCGGGTAGCTTGCATCGCCGTGCCGTGCTATTTCAAAAATATGCTAAAGGATTGCGTCATTGTATTCAACGTGACGATTCAACCGTGTTGCTGCAATGGTTTGGGTCGAGCGGATGGAGTGGACATCGCCTGGTTCAAGGGCGAATTCAAGGTCCGTCGGATTGGGGGGCAGTTGATTTTTGGGGGAGTGAATTAAAAAATTTTTCAGGAATTATATTTTCCCAATTGTGCTAATTCTCCAGTTTTTCCTAGTTGCTACCAATTCGTGGCAATCTTGCTAATTTTCGGAAAATTATCCGGAGAGAGGGGTGGTGTTCGGACCGCGGGTGTGACCGCGCTGTCCTTTTTATGGACAACTATGGCAGGATGCATGTCCTCAACTGGTGTGAGCCTTATCTTGAATGTTTGTTTAGTGACATTTTTTAAGGATAGGTCTAATACTTAGTATGACACAAGTTTGGTCATTTAATGAATTGTAGGTGTTTTAAACGTACAGCAGTTCAAAATTTCTCTGAGTAAATGTAATATGTTGTCACTTAGATTTGCTCACAAATCGCCCCAGGATTGGCTGAAACGTGTCTTTTAATTTTATATTTTTTTACCCCATACGAGATATCTAGGCTTCGGTTTTGAAGCTACTTATTTAAAAAAACTCTGTCTTAATGTGATAAATGTTTATGCTGTTGAAATTTTCGTATCATATCGCACTAAAATATATGACATGGGGTCACCGTTTATTATCATATGTATAGATAAATGTATCCGTGTAACATGAGGTGCATTAATGTATCGTCATAAATTCAGCTTACACGACTTCTAGTTGGTAAATTTTGTGAATTTTCTTTAACTTTATGCATCAGACAGCTCATCACCGTGTGTCTATCTACATATGTCATTCAAATTTGTGGCTTTCCTACACTGCGAAGAAGAAGAAGTTATTAGGTTGTCAATAACCAGTGAAAATAGAGTAGGACTAGTAGTAATCAGTGGCTAATATTTCTGCTCTAATCTCCTTGGCTATTGGTGGCCTAGCACCCGGTCTCTCCGTATAAACATTGGAGGATTGATATACTCCAAAGCCATGGGTTTGCACCCCTGAAATCCTTGCTGGCGTAGGCCGGAGAATGGCCACATTCAGTCTTCTTCGGTAAATTTATATTATATATTTTTAGTATGTAGTGTGAAACTTTCAACCATCTATGTCTATCATAAAGGTTCTGCTAAACAATACTTTATCGAAAAGCTAATCTAGTTCCCCGTTGACGTAACCTAAACGTTACATGTCCAGACATTTCGTATGTTTTGTAAGCTTTTACTGTTTTAATACTTTAAATGAGTCACGTCTCAAAATTTTAAAGACAAAAAGAAATAAATATTTTCATTTGCAGTTAACAAAACTATACAAATTTGTCTGCCTACATTTTGTGCAAGGTCTGAGAATATAATTTTTTAACGTGTGGCCATAATTTTCTTGGAACTTATATATATATATACAGTTTACCTCAGCCCGGCTTCACTTTCGGAATAAGATGGAATAATTGCTCATATGCTGGTTTTGTAGCGCTAAACAAAAAATTGTGAAAACCGCGATGAATGTAATACAGATGGTTGGCATTGAGTCACGTACAGTAGCTTGTCAGGTATCAAGCCTTAAGAATCATCGCAAACCGAGCAACACAGACAATCCGTCGGTAGCTGTCTATACTTTAGCAGTTCATTTGTGTCTAACTGAACCAATTACGCATCAATCTATTTAATGCCCAAAGTAATTTGTGTATCGTGCAACGTTTGGTAAACGCATGCGGGCGCCAAAAATCTAGCCCGGATATTGCCAGCATACGGTTTATGCAAAAATCGCTGGCCTATCTGCTGCCCACATCATATGATGAAATTATCAGTATTTTTCGCTTGGTCAAAAATATGAACTGCTATCTTAAATGAGTCCGTATGTAAGAGTGTGAGTACAATTATTTCGGTTCAAGCACCGACAACAAAACTTTCTCTGCATTGTACCGCGAGTGCTTAAATTGTTATTGTTTACTATATGATTATTGCTGTATATACGGACTGTTTTTGATTCCTAAAATCTAGTTACCAATCCCATTGGAATACTGTTTATGTATAACCAAAACTGTACCTAATGTTGTAATTTTGTTAGAATATGATGCGAAATTATATTTAATATAATTTGTGAAAAGCGTACGAAATTAGATCTTGCACTAAGACCACATTGGGCTGCAACAGCACCGTATTTGTAACACAGAGGAATAGCATGCTAGTCGCCAGCTACAACACCGTTATGTTATTTTCACCTTTAATAAGTCGTAAAATATTGTGCTTTCAGTTACGTAGGGAATATCTTTACTTAGATCTTTTACTTGTTGTGAGGCGATATTGTGCTGAGTGACACTGTGAAGCAGCTTGAACTGGAGACTGGAAAATAGGGTCTGGTCATTTTGAAATTTGTCGGGTTTCGTGTTCAGGTAAAACTCCAGAAAATTTGATTTAAACTAACCGGACTGGGTTATAAAATGTGCCAACTACGTTGACAGGGCATATATTCGAGGCATCAGCACCTGTAAACAATATGGTCGCGTTATGTGTCATGTCCTTGTCGTGCAGTCGGGGCAGTATTCGTTAAAATGTGGGCTAAAAACTCACATACAACCTAGATACGGGAAATAATTCCAATTTTTCCATTGGCGGTTATTGGGTAGCGTCGGGTTAATGTTTTTCAACCCGATGGGGTCTCAGGTTTGAATCAAGTAACTTCAGCAGTTTTTGCGCTGTTTGTGATAGTAATAGAATTATGCAATTTTGTTCCGTAAACGTTTTGTGTACATGATCCGTGAAAGCGGTTAACAAAAAATGGCTGTAATGACACAGAAGTATCCAGAAGTATATAATCCTGTTTACGGTATTGGCGTTATACATTTACTGTCGGATTTACTGTTATATACAAGGCTTTCGACTTGTGCCCTAAATATCAAATGAAGAGGAAATTCCGAACTGCCATTGGGCCTTTAGTGTGGCAAATTCGAGAAATAAATACTATTTTTGTACCAATTTTACAGCTTGATTGAGAGCAAGAATACTTCTCAAAAAAGGATACTTTTTGTTGAAAACCTATTTTATCCATTATAGTTATGCCTCCTGCGTTTGCCTATGTCCCAAACGAGCAACGTGGATGGTCCAAGCGAATTCGTGTACGTCTTTGAGTGATATATTGTGACAGTTAATCTATAGCATTTTTTATTTCATAGCTAGGATTTCATAATTTCAGATTTAGCTTTTGTTTTGTCTTTTTGTTTTATACAAGTTGAAGAAAAGTAAGACCTTTACCGTACTTGCTACTTCTCCGACCGAGGGGCTTCCTGTATGATTCTTAATGGACTTGCACATTTTTGTTAACAATTGAAGTAAAACTAATACTTAGTGGCTCGAAACCATTTAAATACTTGATCCTAATATTGCTGTAGAGCTAATTCAACTTTAAACGTGTCCGGAAGCCTAATTTACAATGCGTGTCCGCGCTCGTTAAGAAATTTTTGTGTATATAGCATTAAGTAAATTTTCTTCAATTATTTTTGTTGCACTAGCGTGTTAGACCTATGTCGAATATAACCACGCTGTGGTAGGCTTACCATATATTCTGAAAATTTTGTAAACTTATTCTCTAGTATAGAGAACTAAGTAATGCTCGTGCAGGGTGGCATTCTTGCGAGCAAAATTAACAGCTGTATTAATATCATGGTGATATATACGCATGTTAGGGGTTGGCATTTGTAAACATTTCGTAAGAATACATTATATTCCATAATGTCAATATATATTATGAACTGTGTCAACTGCAGTCAGGATATATAGTGAACACTATGTTTACGGGATTCTCTATGTTTTGTCCAAGTTACCCGCCATATTCCAATGCTTTATTTAAACTATAGATTCTTTTTAATGCCGCATGACGGTGTAGGCACGTCTTAGTGTAGTTTCTTCATGTGCTAGAGGTTTGTAATACTAGAAATCGTTGGTTTTGCTCTAAACCTTCATTCGCAGCGCTACCGCAAAATTTGTTACTACTAAAGCGTCAATATTGCGACGCGTTATGTTAACTGAGTTTATCGCGTTATGTAATAATGTTCTGGGAGTAACCGGAATTCCGGTTCCGGCGAAAATCGTGTTCCGGTTGCGGTTCCGGCAAAGGGCAAAAACCATACCGGAACCGGAATTCCGGTTTAAAAATTTTGTTTGAAATTTTCCAAGTTTTTTGCTTCATCCTGTAATCCAAACGTATGTAATATATATTATACAATGATCAAGCTCCAATACAACTAAGCAAAAGAAAAGACTAACTAACCAATTTGCCGTGTGAAACATAAGTAGGGCACATAATTTGAGCAGGAATTTTTCATAATAACCTGCAGGAGTTTGTTAAATCAAAGCCAGATCGATGCTTGTAGCAGCTGTTTTACACATCCAGTAGTCTGTGGGATACGTTTGAATTAAACCGATCCAACTCGGTAACAGAGTATGTCTTACGCAGAAGTACTTAGGGTATGCTTGGCTAACATAAATTGCGTCAAGCATCCGCCAGTGCGCTTGTAAACTTGGTAAATTAGTCTAAATTGAAGTAAACTAACGTTATCTGCAACGCAGCTAGAAACTGGTTTCTTGGCAATGAACTGTGTTTATTGAAACTGTGCGAGCAGCATCACAGTGTGTCTCATTTACAGCATTCTGATTAGAAAGTTATCATCATTGTGATCTAACTGACGGGCACTGTTTGTCCAACGCTAGCCTAAACAGTGTCTCTGACCACTGATCAGAAAATTACCTTCTATCTATTTTCTCTTAAAATCATATAAACCAATAGTTTTAAGTTTCCTACAGAAGAACATGCAACAAACGTATGTGTAGTAAAGGGAGGCGACTGGAGACAGAGCGAAAGTGTGTATTCTACGCTCCAAGCTTTGTAAGCACATTCGATTTGACGCAGTATACGCAATGGTGTATAGTGAAGACATTTTTTGCTCTGAATGTCCAAAAACCGACATATTTGATCGATAAATAAACATTATTAGCTTCCTCAGTCTCTTTAAAGTTTCAGAAAGGCAATAATATCATCGCAATACATTAAGTTTAATGTAAAAGTTATTTTTAATTCATTTTAAATCCACTATACCTTTATTTCTTCCATCATCTGTTTTACTATATATAAATTTCAAAGACCAGGGTCCGGATCCGGTTTAAATGGACGGTTCCGGTTCCGGTAAATTTCGGTTCCGGTTATTCCTGGTAATGTTTGCAGGTCCGTTGTTATTCGCTAGTTTTGCAGTTTCCTACGGAGCGCAGCAACTGCTTCTAGATATAGCTCAGTGGTTTGTGTACGACACTTGCAATAAAAAAACCTGTTTGATTTGCGGCGTGGGGCCGAATTTATCCAACGTTGCCTGACACACACATTCCGGCATGAAAGAGTTAAACCTCCTACTAGGTATGCAACACAGTGTTGTATACGGTTATTTTGATACCTTCCTTAAGAGAAGACTAGCGCAGAGCTCTGCGCGGGTACGGGTACCCGCAGCCGGACTGGATATGGGCTCAAATATTGAGCTCTCGGGTAGCGTGTATTGTATACCCATGGGTAGTCGGTACTCGTATGCATATAATCATGCAAGTACAGCAGTCAGCACTGCTCGCGAAATGACCAAGTGGTTCCGTCTGGTTAGCGGCATCAGAAAGATGATGAACCTCTTCAGTAAGTCATGTCCTGAAAACTTGGTATATCCGTTCTGTTTACCTACCGCAGTCGAAATTATATAATAATGGGTGATTTCCTTTAGAGTTCACTGTGTTTCCATTAAGCCGTAACCCCTATCATCGAAATGACTAAATTGTTTCCGTTTATGAGCCTTACTCAAAAGAGTGAGTGATTTGTTTCTTTCGATGGCCACCATAAAAAAGTTGCGTTAGCGGGTATCCGCCCGAAGACTTATTAAATCAGCGCTCTGACCAATTTCAACATATCCTTAAGCGGAAAACCATTCGTATAAGGTGGCTAGTTGGGCGGTATGGGGTGATGAAAGTGTGTTGCTTTCTTCCTTGAGTAGCCGGAACGGTGAAGGCTAAACTGGCAAATAATACTAGAATATAGTTTAAACTTGGTAATTATAAACATTCAATGATACCGAAATATGTTTATAATTTGCGAGCTGCGCGAGCCTCATAATATTTTCTGATCCCGCGGGTGCAAGCCTAGTGTCGGTGGACAAGTCTCTAATTTTGGCCCCAGGCTCAAAAATTTATGACCACGCACACGTCTGGACCACGGTTCTTTAGGGAAAAAGCGTTGATATGAATTTGATACTGTTATTTCTAATCTGGAACAAACTTGCATATTCGTGTGCAAGTTTAGCTAGACTACAATTATTGTTACAACTAAAAAGAGATGGGGTATAACATTTCGCAGAAAAGATTACTCAAGATTAGTTATTCCCACATTTCGAAAGTCAACATTAGGTATATTACTAATTAATAATTTACAAGGCGATAACTCCGGTAAATACATTGTGTATATTTAGTGAGGTGATTGTTTCGCTTATAGGTATACAGCATTGCTGTACATTATAAAAATCAGCCAAGTGACGGGGAAGAACTATGTGTGTGACATTCGGGACCACATGCACGCATGTTATAGTGGACGACGACGATGATCATGGTTTAAGGTCGTAGAATATATATTTGCTAATTGTTCACAACTTTGATTATGTAGTAGTTAAACCACTGTCGGAGGCTTGTAATTTTGTAGTTTTTGTAAAACCAAAGGTACGTAATAAAATTTGTCGAACAACGTGACACTTGGTCATGCTTATGTTTTTTACCTTATCCGATGATGTGGCCATTTTTCTGGTGTCCCTCCTCCTGCACCAAACCTTGGAGAGGGGTGGGTTAGCGATACCCGACCAGAGAACCTGAAATGGTTACCTTCCAGATATCCATGGAGCATAGTCTGAAAACGAAGACGTCATCGAATAATATAGTAAAATACCTAAGTATCACCGAGCTTTGTAGTTTTCTAGCCAAAAGCTGAAGAATATCACACACTTTAGCAGATTCGAGTTTCGTCTACTAATGATAAACCTGATTGATTGACTGTTATGCTATAAAGAGCTAGTTAGTTATTGTTTGCAAATGCATTTTTGGTTGTATATGAGACATGATTGTGAGCAATAATATAATGTAAATAGTTTTTATGTATTAAACTAACGTAATCACTAAGACACTGTAAGAGAAGTACATAACTTATTTATATTTTTTCCTGTACTACATTATATATACAATATTGTGGCTAATAAAATTATGGATCTTTCTATGCTTAATTAATAATTGTTTCATGGGCGCCTCAGGTTTTTCAATAAAATTTAAGTTTTATTCCTGGCCCTCAGTACTGTAATATATACGACGTCGACATCCTTTACGGAAAAGCGAGAAACTTGTTGAAACGGAGCCAGCGCAGTTTCCACCTATAAAGCTTTGCTAGCGACAAAAATTGCAAAAAATTTATTTATTCGGTATTGTCCATTTTTTTACTTTCTGAGGTTATTGCAGGGTGCGACCGTCACGCAATAGTCATGCACGTTTTCGGGCACGCTGAATACGATGTTATTATCGTCTGACAGCTGTTGTGTTCTAGGACTAGTTCTGTCCGTAATGGAGCCCAGCTGCAGCACGATTTTTTTCGCTATGGTGTCTGGATAACACGGCTTCCTCGACTACTTGACGAACTTAATGCTGAACTTGTGAACCGGGTAGCTTAGTAGGTGGGTTAACCTGGTTATTCGGCCTGGCCCTATTTTGTACGCATACCAGTAGTATGATGACTCCTCAGGGAGGCTCATCATTTAAGCCTGATCACACGTAGGGTGGAACCACCTTTTCGTCATCTTTGCTTCTTTTGACCTGTGCCAGTAGGTGAGCAGTCGTGCGCAGTTATCGAAACTTTGAACTCCTTTGAAGAATAATACGCTAACCTTTAGCGGTGGTTTTGTATGTTGGTGGGGTTTATAAAGACATGTACTGATGATTTAAAATGTACATAACTCCTATACCGGGCCTGTGTTGAACTTGTATCCCCGCGTTGTTGACGCTTTGATTGAGTTGCTATTTTGTCACGAACTGGCGGTTCGGTCTGGACATGCAATTTCGACAAGCGCTCGGCGGAAGAGAAGATCTCCCTAACCTGAAGCCAATCTCGAAAGTAATCTGACTCGGGGTAAGGGTGAGGAAAGTTACTCGCATATATTGAGATGGACCCGTATCCCCTTCCGTCATGGAGGGTGTCTCTTTGATTCGAAACTAAGTAAGATTTCCAGAAACGTCGCCCGGGGACTTGTTAATCTTTATGAGTCTACCAGAAAGCTGCCCTCCAGCATTCGGGTTCCAAAATCCCGGAATACCCCCTGGGGACTGTTCTAGTCGTAAGTCGACTACTGTGTGCCACCGAAGTTCCCGGCCTATCGTGCGATTCTGTCCCGTGTTCTGGGTTGCTAAGTGTGGTGCCTACATCAATTATGTTTGGAAATCGCTAAGGGTTGTTACAGAGAATTAGGTGGCTGTATGGGTTGCCTGAAAGCTGCTTCAAGGACAGGCTACCTTGTCATGATTTTTTATGCTAAAACGCTTAATGGTTGCACTCTTCGCATCCTCCGATGTTATGTGCTACTCCAGCTCATACGATTAGTAAAAAGTTACTTTGGTTTCGCCTAGTTTAAGTTTGAACCTACTGGTTATGCCTTGAATTAAAAGTTTCTCGGCAACGCATATTTAGAGTGGCAATTTTATCTTCTTGATGGTTTGTATTTTACTAAAAAAACTACAAGCTAGCAACTTTACTTTAACAGCAGGTGTTTTATTATTTTCCGTAATCTCCTGTCAAAACGATATATCGTTATATAGTTAACATTAAAACACCATTAGGATATAAGGTGATATACCCCCAAATGACTTTTCACGTATCCACCGCTAAAATTATTTCGGCTGTCTATGTAATCCTTTAGCTTAATTTTGAACAAGGTCGTAGAAAAGTATCAATGTTGCAATGATTCTATTTTTACCAAGCAAACTCACCTATTTCTGATATACAATTCCGTCGGTGACGAGCGGCTG
Source organism: Trileptium ribeirensis (assembly GCA_030248225.1). Classification (NCBI taxonomy): domain Eukaryota; kingdom Metazoa; phylum Nematoda; class Enoplea; order Enoplida; family Thoracostomopsidae; genus Trileptium; species Trileptium ribeirensis. The sequence goes on along the minus strand of JASANE010005717.1, from coordinate 18,519 downwards.
AGCCTCTCTAATGCTTGCGTGTTAAGTATAAGATCACACTAGGCGTCCACGGTGGCCAGCATTTATCTTGATTGAAAACAAAGTGGGCAGATTTGGGTAAACCCAATTAGAAGGAATAAACAAGGCTCTTGTAAAGGTACCATCACCGTGGGCCGAAGAATTTCCTTTAACAATAACTAAAGCACGCGCCCGCAACCCTTACACGTACCGCACGCTTGGAACAGACACCCCTAAAACACTCAACAGTTGTAATATGATCCACGGGTGCTCGAATGACTTTCGGGTCACCGAGGTTCATACCCACATCATGCAGGTTCCCGATAAAGGACACGTTCCCTTTCCCTAAAGCATAAGTAGGTGACGAAAATTAGGTTAAAACGGGCAACGCTCTATATGAGAGTGCATACGAATGTTATAAAAATTTTATTTCCTTCATAATTTGCAACCTTGCCTTATGACAAGACCTTTGGCTTTGAGATAGTTCTCGAAGATGAGAATTAGTTGAGGAAATCAAGATTCTGCCCCAATTAGCAACCTCATCAAAGGCAACGAAGTTATCGCCATCGTATGTTGTTGAGTAATCTGCAAGTATTTCTAAATCAAAAGCAGTTTGCGGATTTACTGGATGCTTTGAAGTGCGGTGGCGACGAATAACACGCTTAATACTTTCAGACTTGGGTAGGTTTGGGATAGCTACAAATGGAAAGAAGTCTGTTGCGACTTGAACTAGTCTGGATGAACTCTCTCTCGTTGACATAGCCAGTTGCTTGACAGTAATTTTTGGCACGAAGTACATCGACTCGGGCAGGTTCCGGAAGATGATTGTGATTCTGTAATTTTCCAAACAATTTTCTACCACCCTTGCTGCTTGTCAGAAAAAACCGGTCATGAGTTAGAATTAAACTTTTTAATAAACGTATATGCAACAAACAATAAATGGAATTTTTGGAATAATGAGAAGTCAAAAAGAAGTGGTGGGGAAATGCGTAGGTTGAGGTATATAATTTGCAATTAAACGTTTCTATAATTAGTTTATTGTCAAAGCTTAAAATGTTTAAAAGTAGCTTGTCGTCCAGCACTTGACAAGGTATTGCTTAACAAAGTGTCCGGTCGGCAGTGTTCGTCGACAAATGTGCCCGTCGACGAAATGTCCTGTAATCATAGTTACCACAATATTCCAATTCCATATTCCGTTCTATTTTCTGTTCCGTTTGTTGCGAATCGATATCGTCAAATTTATCCGTTGTTGGCTTCAGTTATAGTTTTTACTTGAGCGTCAACAGATTTTTTCATTTTATTGACAATTATTTTCTATTTTATTGTTTCTGCGTTAGTACATATTTATTAGTATAATATTCAGCACAAGAAGACATGTAGATAAAATTAAAAAATAATACGGGTCTTTTCCAGTATCGCCCCCCTCCAGCCGGAATTTGGTCAAGTTTCCCGAGAAGGGACCATTGGGACCTCAAAAAATCGAAAAACAATTTCAGGATGTGTGTAAAATGGGTATTTTTTGAACCGCCTCATCCAGCTGAATCGATTGATACCAAAACCAGCTCTGTAACTTCAAAATTGACCAAATTCGGACAGGGGTGATAATGGAAAAGAACCGATAAAACTAGGTTGACGGGAGGGTGAGTAGGTTTGGGTGAGCAATATAACCACGGGTGGGTAGTGTCAAATTAAGCGCTGCCAAAAGCAGTTAGGGTAATTTATTTTTTAATTGTAACCCAATCAACCGACTAAAACTAGTATCTGGCTACAATAGATTCTCACGTTATTCAAGAGTGTAATGAATCAACCGTCCTATAAACAGACATACGCGAAAACGGTTACCTGTTACTACCATCAGCTAGCTATATAAGAAATCTCGTGCTTAACTCAAAGTCTACTTTAGGTTAAGCGAGTTTGCAATCATTGCACCAGCAAAGACGACCCCGCACATGGTCGCAAACACTGTGGGGGAATATATATGTCTGTGGAACGTCTAATTAGCTCGTCCCCCAGAATTGTGTTGGACAATAATGTATAGAAATAAGTCTGGGAGATGGGCTTATAGGCCGACCTCATAAAACGTACCAAATTGCTGCAGCATGTATGCATATGCTCATGGTAACCAGCACGCAAATAATGCGTCTTTCACACAGAAGTGTGTGTACAAACTGCACACTGTAGACACGACACAACGATTTCACGCAAAATATAGACTTCTTTACTTTGGACGCAAAATGAAGACAAAACCTTTCCATTGCACACAAAACGATAACAACGGCTTTCTCAAAATGCTAATAAGTGCTTCTATTACCACATGTCGAGTGAATTATTTCCGACTATTACTGAGTAGAGCAATGGTAGCTTCTATATTTATAGCTTGCGTGCAATGGTTGATACCATATCTACGACAACGTGCAATCGCATGAACCATATTTGGATCTTTGTGCAATTAGCAATGGTAGCGTCTATATTTATAGATTGCGTGCAATGGTTGATACTATATCTACAACAACGTGCAATCGCAGCAACCATATCTGCATCTTTGTGCAATGGTAGTACCTATATGTACAGGTTGCAGGCAATGGGACTATAATGTCTACAAAATGTTTCTAGTTTTATAGACCATAACTACAACTACCAAAGATATAGATTTCATACCAGATAGATCCATCTCAGTGCCATATAGTTTTCCGTCTTATTTTTGTTCATACTTTCAGAATTTGAATATATACATATTTTTGTAAGATTAAGTAGGTATGTATACGTACACACCTAAACGGATTCTATATGGACACTACCAACCATGCGCTACATAACATTAATGAGGCGAGTTAAGCGAGGCGCAGTTTGGCATTGCACAATATTCAAAGGATAACAATTTATATTGAACGTTTAACACGACAGTGGCGGTATGAAAGCCGGATGCGCTATCAGTCAGTTGTTGTAGGGGGTGCTTTCGACCTTCAACGATACCTATTAATAGCAATAAAAAATAAAGCAAGGGGTGTGTAAGACACCCGAAACAAAAAATGTAGTAGCTAGGGTGTCCTACACCCTCGGAAATTGGTGTATGGTATCGCTATTATCCAAACTGTCTATATGGTAGGGTCGCTACTATAACGGATAAAAGTTCCGAACAGCGGGGAAATTTCAACGTGAACGCCTGATTAATCGCGCTTTTTTCAACTTGTCACAATCGTGCGTATACTATAATTATATCCCTAAATACCTTATTTGCCACAAATTAGTTATTGAGGAACGTCTTTTGAAGGATTACCACGTATTTTGAAGGAAAAAGCGGAACATGCTGGATTTAAGTTAATATATCTACAGAGAGGTAACCAATGCTAAATCAAAAAATGTTACTGTATACAGTACACAAGTAGGATTCCAAAAATATAAAAATTATGTGGTTATTTTATCTTTTCAATTCAGACACTATCTTCAAGCTTTATCGACTCTTTGGACGCTGGTTTCAGCAAATATACTTTATATTTACATTAAATCCAACGTAACTAAAACACGCCCAAGGTACAGCATATTAAAAATATCACTAAATAGCATGGTAAATGCTAATTACTTAGAGCTCAATATGCGCCTAAATGAGCAAATGTGCCATAAAACCATGGCGTCGCGCATTACCCATATCCGCTATAATTCATGCTGGAGAAGGCTAAACAAAAATTAGACTATCACGGGTTCTATCAAAGTTACACTATTGCTCGATTATAACACTCAGTATTCGTATAGTCTTTTGATCCTTAGCGAGTCAACGACTTGTCAAATTAGCGGTTTAGTTTTTCAGATTTACTTGTGTAGTTCTCCTATTTATTATTAGTAATTTATAATTTCATTATTACTACATATCAAATATGTCAATGACTTTAGTTGGATATTACAGGTTTTCCCATAGGCATTACTTATATATACATTTGAAGTAATCAAGATTCCCAAAGGCACGAGTTACACATTTTATGTTCGGTATTTTCAAAGCAGTCGCATTTTCAAATTCTTTTACTATGTTCACATGATTAGTAGTTCCAAATACTCGTAGTTTTGTTTATATTATATTATTTGTTTGGAATTTTCGTTCTCCAAACAGTTCTCGTATTGCTTATATTGTATCATCCCCCGTTTTGCTTCCAACGAAACCTACCATTGTTAAGTTGACTTTTTCTTTAAATATTCTTACTGATTGTAAACCTTATTTCAAGAATAATATTTATCTTAAGATTGGTCTTACTAAAGATAACCGTTGGGGTAGCAACTTCAACTTCTGAGATTGACGTTGCCGTCAAATTGATTTGATTTTTTGCACACTTATTTTAAGTAAAACCCATTTGAGATTGATGTTATCAAAGCTTACTGATTAAAAAACATTTAGACTAATTTCAATAAAGATTACGTTTAAGGCAGCAAGGTCATATTGGGTAGAATGATATATTGGGTGTAAATGATAGGCCATGTTGCGCCCGATCCTATCCAAATTGTGGTCAGATTGCATCCGATCTAATTTCATATTTTTTAATATTTTCGTAAATCAACCATGTCGGTGCAAGCATTAAAGCCGATAGAGCCCGTAAGCCAGAGAGGCAGTACGTTATATCATTAGAAACAAGGACTGCTTAGAGCAGGGGGTTAGGGGGCGGTAGCACCCCGACTTAGGCTTAAGTTATGGCTTAGTATATCGAAAACGGCATCGTATGCATTACACTTTAGCTGAAATACAAATCCAATTGGATAAATCAAAGAACACCAGCAAAACAATTTTGTCACATCAAATCCATAGTTGTTTTCATTCTTTTTATTTCAAATATATTCTTCTATTGAGCTGCACATACATCGCCAATGTTAGCTTGATAATTGTAATCACACGTTGAAATTTTGTCTGAAACATAATATGTTAAACATGATGTCATGTCAAAAAATTTAGATACGATTAAAGTAAAATTCTAAAAACATTGCTGTTACAAATGGTCAAAATCTTCATGATACCGTAAACTTTACTCCAAATACCAACGCGGATGCCGCAACCACCAGCGTATTGTGTTTGGAAAAGCACGCTAACAGTATCACTATTCGAAATCCAGAAACCACGCCGAATAACGATGTCAACCAACGACAACGAGTTTGGTCAAACGCTCAAAAAATCTAAATCAAGATTTCCATCAGTGAAACGTCGTCCACACTCGGTAGTGGTACGAAAGGTCCCCTGAGGGCGGTTCAACATTTAAACCTGTTTACAGGCAGTGACACTAACACTCCTGTCCCTCATTTCTAGCAAATTGGTCGGTTCTCCTGGTCCTCGGTGTAATTAGCACCGGGAAGGTTGATATTTGTTATTCTTTTTTCGTGCTGCATACGTTGAATGGTCGAACACAGGTGGTGATAATACTTTCGTTTTCTTGTACGCTTCTAAGTACAGGTGGCGTGGATGAATACTGATTCTCAATTCTTGAGCGTTTGTTTGCGGTGATAATGAATCCGTGAGAATAATATTTTTGCGACATGATTGCATTGTGTGCTTGTTTGAAACAACTCAACACAAGCAAGGTTGATGATTAGTTCTAGTTAGGGTGCGATGGTTTATATTAACCGACTCCAGTACTGATGATATTTATACACTCATACATTATGCCAGCTATATTTGTTTACATTGGGCCTGTTCCAACACTGGTTAGGACAATATTCAGCCTGCATAATACTCTTCCTATGAAAACCCAGCGGCTCGGTGGCCTAGCTTCACCTACTGGTCATCGCTTCTTGAACTATCAACCAACACATCAGCTATTTATTGATCCGCGGCGGACATGCATATATAATGAACATTATTTTAAAGAACAATATGTTATTAAAAGCAACGCAGCGTTCGTGGTCGAAAATTATTTGCAAAAACGACAGTTTAATGTTTCGAACTATAAAATTCGGACATCACGACTATTAAATACTGTGGTTTTGTTGCTATTAATAGGTATCGTTGAAGGTCGAAAGCACTCCCTACAGCAACTCACTGATAGCGCATACGGCTTTCGTACCTTCACTGTCGTGTTAAACGTTCAATATAAATTGTTATCCTTTGAATATTGTGCAATGCCAAACTGCGCCTCGTTTAACTCGCCTCATTCCACTCGCGAGTGAAGCGAGCGAGTGGAACGAGAATTTTCAATTTTGGCTCTGGAGGGGGGGGGGTTGAGGAGGTCCTGTCTGTGTGTGTGTCGCACCTGGATCTCGATAACGGTTGGGCGGATTTTGATGCGTAGCTCATTCGAACCGCAATGGCCGATTTAGGTGTAGTGACAGACCCCGATTTTTGATTTTTTTGCCGTGAGAAAAGTTATGGGACAAAATGACGTCATTTTGGCCCATTTTTCGGGCACCCCCTCCAGTTTTGCGCCTTTTCTCAATAAGTACACGATGTATCCGCAGACTAATAGGCCTATTCCATGTAGCTTTATCAGGGCTTTCCAATGATATATAACAAGTTTTTCAACTACTTCCCATTCTGGAGTCTATAAGCTTATAGTTGGCGCCAAATTTCATATTTGGTGAAAAGCGTGGGAAATGCACCTAAATGTGTGTTTTTGTTGCTTTTAACGTCTTATTTGGGGTTTTATGGGCAAATAAACTCATTGCAAGTGTCAAAAATATTGTGTGGCAAATATTTTTCACACTTCTGCTTCGGGGGATTGTTCTCACCACTCGAATTCTGGCTCGCAAGCGAGCTTCACTAGTGTTATGTAGCTCACGGCATGTAGTGTTCATATAGTCTCGGTTTTGGTGTGCAGTTATACATACCTACTTAATCTTACAAAAATATATATGTATTCAAATTTTGAAACTACGAACAAAAATAAGACAGAAATCTATATGGAACTGAAATGGATCTATCTGGTATTAAAGCAATTGGATTCAGTTCTAGGAAGAAGATCAAAGAAGAATGCGTACTAGTGCCTTACACCAGATAAATAATCTATTATATATTCATTGTTTCCGGACGTTAAACTGCTCTATATTGATACACCAGTCCTGCATTACAACGCCTGATATGTTTATCAGTAAAAATCTCGACAATTATATCTCGTGCGCCTGTCACTAACAAAGGCTCATCGCAAAGCAATAGCCAAAAATCATCACGTCAAGACAACATCACTAACCAGCTGTCTGAGCGCCGACCTCGCCATTCGATTCAGTCGTCTGAAATTTCGACCGACAGCGAACTTTGCGCGGAATGTAAAAAAGAAGGCGAGACCAACTGTTTCGAATGCGATCTTTGCGGATGCTGGATCCACTTTACTTGCATCAACATCGCTATAACCGACGCTAAACTGTATGAAATGTATTGTCTGCTCAGCTTGTCAAGCATTCGCGCACAAACATCGACAGTCACGTTCTACGACCAGTCGTGACTCTACCTTCTACGAAGATAATCGACTCACTAATATCGAATCGCAAATTTCTTCCTTGTCTAAAGCCATCGACAAACATACCGCAGCCACTGCTAAAACATCGGCTTCTATGGATATACTTAAACACTTAAATTTAAGCCAACTAACAACCGGAGCAGAGGCGCCCAACAATACCAATTGCGATACTAGTACCATGCCAAGCACCTGGGCTCAAATCGTCTCGCAAAATTCTTCCGCACCCACTCGCGTATTGACCGTACCGCCGAACCATGATGATGACGAGGCGAAGCGATGTCGCTGTATCGTCATCAAAGGTTTGCCAGAAAGCTAAAAAGATTTATATGACTCAAGCGAAATCTGCACGATCCTCGACCCATCGACCGAAATACAGGAGGTGTATCGATTGGGAATCTACGGACATGCTACACCGCGACAAAATAACGCTCTTGTGCCACGTCTTCTCAAGGTCCTTCTGTCATCGTCTGGTGTCGCTCGGTCGCTATTTCAAAACGCTTGCAAACTGAAGAACTACCCGGGAATGGCACATATCTACATTCGTCGATCGATGTCTGATTACGAGCTGAAGAAGCAAGCTGCCATTCAGAAAAATGCTCATGAGCTAAACTTTGGCCGGAGGGACGACGTTACAAACACAACCCATTATGTCGTTGTGAAAGAAAAACTTGTTCCCTTCAAAAACTGTATATACTCGCAAAAGTGACGGTACAATCGTTGGAAGTAAACACACAGATTTAAATTATGAGTTTGTTGAAAGCGATAGTAGGAGCTCGGTTCAGGTAAACTGTTAAAGGGGTTGTACCACCTTTGCTTTCACATTTTATCAAATGTAAATATTTTAATGCTGGCAATATTTGCAACAAGCTTAATGAATTACATATTTTACTAGAATCCGAGATCCTATCAAATTATCTCAGTTACAGAAACTTGGCTGAATAATGATATATCTAGTAACTTGTTGACCGGTACATCGTATTCATTCTACAGAAATGATCGAAGTTCAGTGGAGGTGGCGTAGCAATTTTCATTTCAAAAGATCTTGATTATGCACCAGTGACAAATATCGCAACTGTATTTGACACTGTCGAAGCTGTTGCGATGGATGTCTTCTTTAAAACTAAAACACGAATTGTTTGCATTTATAGGCCGCTTCATTATTCTACTGATCAAACGTCTGCGTTACGGGATTATATATCATATATCTGTAAAGTATCATGCCCACCGGTCATACTAGGTGATTTCAATTTTCCAGAATCGGACTGGAATAAAAATCAAAGTGTATTAACGCCAAATTCTAAAGTATTCATTGAAACAATATCGAGTCTTATACAGCTAGTATCATTCCCAACTAGAGAAAGCAAAACCCTTGATCTGATATTGACTAACGCTCCACTCCAACTTGCATGCATTAAATGTACAGAAAACTTTGCCAATTCCGATCATTTTTCAATCGATTTCCTCTTAACTAACGGTAAACGAAGTAAGCCCGTAACCTGCACAACAAATTTCGATTTAAAAAACGCTGACTTCGATAAGTTAAGAGACTTTCTAATGTCACTGAACTGGAATGATCTCCTATATTCTGTATTTACTGTGAATGATAAGTGGTTATTATTTTACAATATCATGTTGTATGTATGTGAATTATTTGTGCCGAAAAAACAGACAAGTATCACAACACCAAGGAAATATTACCCCATACACATCAAAATACTTCTACGGAAAAAGGCCCAGCTCTGGACACTGGGCAAACAAACAAACGATTTTTCTGCATAGAAACCAATTGCCAAACATACAAACAAACACTAGCAAAATTCGTAGAGAATAGAGAGAGACGTATACTGTGCTCAGATAATCCAAAGCACTGTATAGTTATGTTAGACATCGATGCGGTACCAGCGATGTGATTAGCGCCTTAAAATGCGCAGACTGGAGTCTTGCCACAGACGAGACCGCGAAGTGTGAAATATTTGAAAATGTCTTTGCAAGTATTTACACTGAATCTGATGGCAATATTCCCGTCTTTGAAACTGAAAACCTTCAAAAACTTTCATGGGTATCATTCACGCCGCATGAAGTATACTTAACGCTCTCAGAGATCAATCCCAAACACAGCCATCCTACTGACAAATTCACGCAATATTTTCTTCGCGCACTTAGGAACGCCATAAGCATCCCACTATCACATATCTTTAAACAATCCTTTGTAAATGGTATATTACCAGACATATGGCGGTATGCCGATGTAATCGGATTATATAAAAAGGCGAACCAACTGAGCCATTAAACTATCGCCCAATGTCTTTGGTTTCTAATTGTTGCAAGATCAATCAACGAATACTGAAAAAGCGTCTTGTTAATTGTGTTCGTCGCTCGAATCTCCTATCAACGCATCAATATGGCTTTGTATCTAAACGATCTAAAACGACCCAACTAATCGAAAGTATATATCACTGGGCTCGACACAGGGTCGTCTGTAGATGTTGTTTATATTGATTTTGTTAAAGCTTTTGACACGGTTTCACACACGAAACTGATTTAAAAGCTGTCCTGCCTAGTAATTTCTGGTTGTTGCTTGTCATGGTTACATAACTTTCTAATAAATAGGAAATTTCGCGTAAAAATGAACAATACATTTCCACTGAGAAAATAGTCCTTTCAGGCGTACCTCAAGGAAGGGTTCTGAGCCCTACATTATTTCTGCTATATATTAATGATATCACCGACGAAGTTTGCATCTATTTCAATATTAATATTAAAGTTTTTGCAGATGATCTAAAACTATACGCTGCTATTCTACCCGAAAACAGCGTTAACATAAAATTACAAATTCAGCGCGCACTGAATTGCGTTGAAGAATGGGCCACTAAGTGGCAACTTTCGATCTCCCCAACAAAATGCCAAGTACTGCATCTTGGTCCTAAAAATCCGCATTTCCGTTATTCATTGCTAGAAAACATAGTGCCAAAAACAGCATGCATTAAAGAGCTCGGAGTCTCAATCACAAGCGACCTAAAATTTAACACACATTGCTGAAACATCACTTCAAAGGCTTATCGCATATCTAATATGTTATTTCGCTGTTTTGTAACTTGTAACATTGATATTTTACTACGTGTTTATGTTACCTATGTGCGCCCATTATTGGAATATTCCAGCCCAGTATGGTCTCCAGTTTACCAAAAAGACACAGGTATAGTTGAACGTGTTCAACGGTATTATACTAGGCACGTTTATAGTCGTGTGAAAATGGCACACGCGCCCTACAAAACACGGTTAGATTTCCTGAATTTTGATTCACTCGAACTACGAAGGCTGCGTTTTGATCTCTGCACAATATTCAAACCGCTCAGTGTTTCATTTTAAATACTTACAATTAAATGATTTAATGGGAACACGTGGACAACGTTTCGAATTTCGTACACATTAGGTATATAGTAATGGTATACATATATTATGTTTTGTACACTTTGTATTCCAGGCTTTTGAATTTTGAGTAGTTCTTAGTAGTAACGTCGTATAATAGCAATAATAGTAGCAAATTTAATATAGATGACTATGTATGGGTTAAATTTGACAATAAATATTGGCCCTGTATCGTTACTGCTCCCACAACAGCAACATGTCCAGGACGATCGGATCAATTATTTGTTTGGTTTCTGGGCGACGGGCGATACGCTTGGGTCGTTCAACGAAATGTGTTGCCGTTTAATAACTTAAGGCTGTGCGAATTCCTAACCGGACTAAAAAAGTGCAGAATCATGTTCGCACGAGCAAATCGACTGTTTACAAGAATGGAGCGCCTATCATCAACACTTTCACATAAATCAATGCATTGCAAGTGCCACTGCAGATTCGGATGTACAGTCCACAGTGCTCCAACTCCGTAACCTGTGCTCTCGAATGCAATGGAGGGAAGCTAAATGCTAACTTTGCTTACATTGATTCTTGTGTAATATTAATTGCCTGTATATCGTGCGCTGTAAGTTGTATATCGTGCCGCATAACCTCATTATTTTCAGAACGCTATAACTGCTTCTTTTATGCTGAATATTTATGTAACAATTTTCTTTTGCAGGTAGCAGTGGAACGAAAGGTGACGCGGCGGGCATTTGTTCAATTCAATGAGCAACGGCTTTAACGACCGATGTCTGCGATCTCGAACCTTTAGAAGTCGATTCACAAGAACCTTCCACGTCTACTGCGAGAATTGTCGCCTGCAATTCGACACGATTCCGACCGATGGTGATGGATACCATTTCTAGCAGCGACGACGATTCCGACCCGGATTACGCTACTGGCAGTGGCGAACGCGATAAAGGTAAACAATTAGTCAAACGATCGAAACAGGGAAACGCTGGTAACCCAGGCAGCAAAAAGTTGACTCGTAAGCGCCAAAACCGCGGACGTGTCAGGGAACATAATATGGCAAAACGACAGCGGGGTGAACAATATGTCGGTAGCAAGGGACTGACCATTCCTGAACGTCGTTTCGTGATGCATGTTTGCCGTTGTAAGTTCCAGTGTCGTCAGGTCCACGAAAATACAAGAAAGGCTATATTCCGCGCTTTATGGGAAGGCGGTCGCCAGAATCAGCAGGCATTTTTGCTAAAACACGCAAAAGGCTGAACCGAAGACACGTCGAGGGAAAGGCAGTAGGCCGCATCACAACGCGGTTTACAAACACTATTTTACGGTGAATGACACGCTTGTGCTGGTATGCCAAAACGTGTTTCTTAAAACGCTAGATATCACCAAAAAAAGACTCCGTTGCCTCATGGGTTCAAATGAGGCCGCCGTTGGTAACGTACCGCCAGATCGTCGGGGTAAGGCCCCAAACCCGCGTAGCTATGGAAGCGAGATTTTGGGTAACCTGAGAAGTTTTTTGACAATGTTCCAGTATCTGCGTCGCACTACCGTCGTAGTGACAGTAGTCGAATGTACCTGCAACCGGGGCTGAGTACAAGGGCTCTTTACAAGGAATACTGTAGATTGCAGTCACCTACCGTTAAATACGGAAAATTTTACGAACTGTGGTGTAACGAATACAATTATGCGTTCAGTCCGCCGCGCAACGACTTGAGTGACGTTTGTCATGAGTTCGAAGTCGCTGAAGGAGACGCTAAGGAGGCCCTGCGACCGGCTTACGAGGCCCACCTGAAACGAATGGAGCAAGCAAATCACAGCAAAAGAGAAGATTCCGCGGCGGCTAAGGAACCTGGCGCCAAATTGGTGGTAGCTACGTTCGATCTCGAAAAGGTTTTAATCACGCCTTGTACTCCCGTTTCCAATATGCACTACAAACGAAAGCTGGCCACTTACAACGTCACAGTTTGGAATAACGGCACAAAAGAAGTAACTTGTTTCGTCTGGAATGAGACTGGTGGGCGCAAGGGGTCTGTGGAGACGGCAACGTGTTTGTACCTATGGCTGCAGTCACGTCCGGCACATATTGATCATGTGATATTCTACAGTGATAGAGCAGGAGGGCAAAATCGCAACAAAGCGGTAGCGACGATGTTTATGTACTACTTGGCGTCAACGTGTTCGAATCTGAAATTCGTAGAGCATAAGGTAATTGCTTCTTGGTCGTAATTCTTTTAGTGCTTCTTGTAATCTATTATAAAACCTAATTTTTGAATGCTGCGTACAAATGGTTTATTTATAAAGACAATTAGCTTAATTTGATAAAGGGCGCTAATTTGTTACTTCCATGTCAATTCTGCAGATTTGTCTAGATTTATTGTAACTATATAATTAAAACTTAGTTTTTAACTGGTTCCAAGAGCAAGCATATTACGCAATCACGCTCAGAAATAAAAGCAAATTTTTCGCGAATCGTTCGCGAAAAGCGATAGCCGGTGATACGGCGCGGTTTTTCGCTTATTATCGATGAAACGGTTTTGTTTGAAGGAGAAATGCATGACATTCGCATCGCTGGATCGAGCGGTTATCGTCCGATTTGCCTCCAGTTCTTCATTGAGCAAAAATCTTTAAAATACTATGTTAAAGAGTGATAATTTTTGGTGTATTCACTATCACAGTGCAGGTTCTAAAATAAATCTTTTGTGGACTAAGCCAATCATTGTATTCATGTTTTTACCGTTGAACGGTTTATGTACTATTTAACTTAAGGTGACTCTTCAGTTAACAAAATCTGGATTATTAACTCAAATTACCTTTAACAATTTCCTTTGAATTTTTGGTATTTCAATCTGAGAACAATGTTTTCGCCAATAGTTCAACGAATTTCAACCGCGAAATATAATGGAAAATAAGCAAATTACGATATTCATTGGTCACCTTAAGTTTATACGAGCATTTTGGCGCGACAGACAGCTAATGTTATCATTACATTTTAGTTCATGGAGTCAGGGCACTGCCATCTTGAATGTGACAATGATCATTCCCAAATCGAGCGGCTGGCCAAGAATCGAATGGTATACGTTCCTGACGAATGTGTGGAAATAATGCAAGAACGTGGATATAAGGTTGTCGAGCCAAAGCTGGACGACTGGCTGGATTGGTCAGCTTTAGCTGGCATCGAAATGCGCAACCGGACGAAGACTGGCGACGGTCAATCAGTCTCCTTTATGTTGTTCAAGCACATGATGTTTGATCGGAATACACTTAATGTAAGTTAGAGAAATTTCGGTGTTATTTTGCACCTTCTGTTCAATTGTAGTGTTCTGCTATGTGCGTTATTTGCTCCAAACTGTCAGTAATATTTTGTTGGAGTAACATAATAATTCATTATTTTGTTTCAGCGGTTCTCTGTCAAGTACACGTTGACCGATGACTAGATGCACGTTCCACTGCAAATAAAAGACACGAAGATCATCGAGCATGGTGTGGCGCAAACTGGTTAAAGCATACACCACCACAACAATGCTTCCTGTCATCAAAGCGAAGTTGAAGGATCTTTTGTCGACGGCCGACAAATATATGCCTGCAAATTTCCGGCAGTTTTACAGCAACATTGTTGCGGAAGGGATGGTGGCAGTGATTATGACCCATAAATAATAATGGCATTATTATGACTATAATAATGACATTACTGTAACAGCATTTTTATTCGTTTAATACTTATTATATAGTCGGTGGAGGGAAAAAAGACACAGTTGAATTTAGTAGGGAAAAAAATACGGCCCATAATTTTCCAGCCAATCAGTGGATCTGAAAATTAGTACATACGACGTAAAGCACACTCCATTCTCACTTATATTATGAAATACGGTAGCATCATATGAATGCAGGACTGCGTACAAGACTTTGAAACACAAGTACTGCCAAACTGCCGGTTCCATAAGGAAATTATTTTTTTCGTAACTTCCATGTGACTCAAAAAACAGTAGGATGAAGCTCGAATAACGACAGTACAGTTGTAAAAAGTCGCAAGTTTAGCGCTTAAATGTAGAAAATGACGTATTTTTACGTGGAAAATTTTCATGACTGTGTCTTTTTTCCCTCCAATTTTCGACCAGCTTTTAGGGAAAAAAATATGGCCTATTAAAAATAGGAAATTGTTCTTTACTGTAGTACTATTGTCTGACATCTGAATTACGTGTCAATTTTCATTTTTTTCAGACATTGTCGTTAAATCAGAGATCGCTGGTGAATACAGTTGAATAATATGGTTAGCAATTACAAACCTAAGGCCAAAAAATGGTGTAAGGACGATCTAAACAGGGCGGCTAAGGATGTTCTCGATAAAAAATGTTCTATTAACGAAGCCCATCGACGCACTGGAATATCCACCACCTCCCTGAAAAAGCAGATGGCCGTACTCCGAGGAGAAGCAACCGAAACCTACAATATCGGCAAGTCAACAGCTCTTGGAGCCGACGTTGAAGCAGAACTTGCGTCTTACATCAAGATCATGTGTAAACCTGGTTAGTATCACGTTTTATCACAGTATTCGCTTAGGATCACACTGTCGAATCACCACATCACAACTGGTATTAGTGGTCGAAGGCCATCATCGGACGTGAACACCGTTCGTAGAGATTTTCCAGTATACAACCTCGTACCACATGTGTGTTCGTTGAACGGTTGTGTTGTGGTACTCAATTTTCAAAAAATACGTTCATGCATACATACATGTATGTAGCCGGTCTGTTGTCTTTAAGCAAGGTAAATGACCGCTATTATTAAATCAGCTTGGATGGGGTCGTGTCCTAGTCTATAATTGCGCTATGCTCTAAATCTTCTGTGTTGTCGCTAATGTTCAATGTGATCGGCCTATAAATTACGCAAAAATAATGAATAATCCAACAAACTGTATATAATTGTCCGCAACTTTGAGTGTAATCATTCTGAGCTATACTCGACCTGTGCTCAAGGTCTATCAGCAAACGACGGTCGTGTTGGGAACATTTGGCGCTTTTGTGTGTATACTTACGTTGTACTGTACGGTTTGTAGTCGACTATTCACACTCACAATAGCTAGGGGTCGTTAGAATTGGGTGACGGAACTGCTTCAATTTTAGCTTGTCTGTGTCTGAAATTTGAAAATCTGAAATCAGGAACTGGTGATATATATATATAATGGAATAAAAGTAATGTTACAGCTAGGCGTCGGAATGGAGGACAGAGCTACTATTTTATCTATTATTTTTGTTTGAAGTTTTAGAATTCCTCGAGAACCAAGTCTCCCAATTTATTCACATCCACAGTTTCAGGATTTCATCCAGCTCAGTCCAGGATCCAAGATTACGTACAGGCCTGGATCAAAATGCACCCCGAACGTCGTATCACAACATTCGCTGCCAACAACGACCGTCCCGGCTACAAATGGTTGGGCGCATTCATCAAAAGGAGTGGCCTCAGCGTAAAGGATAGAACCCCTATGCAGCACGTTCGCAGAAACGCTATCAAGGACCCTTTCATCGTGCTACCGTACTACGAGTTGCTTGCTGAAACTGGGCAAGCCCTGGGTATCCTGGACAAGCCGAACTGTTGGTTTAACTGTGACGAAACGGGTTTTTGTCATGATGCACGCAAATGCAAGGTGGTCGGAATACGGGGCGAACGAACTGAAAGAATTCGGCCCGGGGCAGGCCGACAGAATACAACAGCATTAGCAACTACATGTGCAGATGGTACATGCTTGGACCCACTCATCATTTTCCCGGGAGCTCGACTGCAAGCGAGCTGGCACGAAGAAAAGCCCGCAGATTGTCCCAACTGCGTGTTCGCCGTTTCGGAGAACGGTTGGATGAGCTCCGAAATCTTCGAGTCCTACTTCGAGAACCACTTGGTGCCTTGGATACGGTCGAAATGCTCCGGCGCTGCCATTCTAGTATTCGACGGTCACGTATCGCACCTGGGGCTGCGAACGCTTCTAACAGCTCGTGAACATAATATCACGCTTATAAAACTCCCGCCCCACACAACCAGCGAACTGCAGCCGCTCGATGCATGTTGCTTCGCTCCGATTAAGGCGAAGTGGAACGCCGTTGTCCAGAACGAGACGGAAAAGCGGGCAGCGCAAATTTCAATGGATAAGGCCACTTTCGTCAACTGTCTGTCCTCCGTTTGGCGTCAAGGCCTATCAGAGCAAAACATCCGTCGGGGTTTTTCGGAAACCGGAACGTTTCCCGTTGACAATTCCAAATACAAATACAGCATTTTCGATGCCGCCTTGAAGCACGAATACGACAACTGGGTGGAAGCAGGTAAACCCCGAACTGAGGATGGTCTCCCTAATACCGAGAGCTTCCGCCCGATGTTGGTTACGATCACTGATGTTGGTGATGAAGCATCTGCCGTGTCCGATGTCCCTTCTACTAGTGGAGCCCAATTGCCAACAACTAGCAGTGCCGGGGGCCCAAGCACATCTTCGCATCATATTCCGACTGTCGCAAATCCTCCAGATGCTGGCGCGTCTACCAAATCTCCGCTAACGTCGGCCACTCCGTCCGTTACATCGCATCGAAGTCCCAGGGGCGCTCGGCAGGACCCAACTCCGTTACGCCGCTCTCCCCGAAAACTGCATCCGGCCACGGCGATGGTTGTCAAGCGCATGGCCATGTAGTCATCACACTCCGCAAGTCCCAACCCACTTCGAGATCAAAGTCCCACAGGCAGCGACTTGAGCACGGCTTCAGAGCGATTTTTCATCCCACCTAAACCAGTGGCACCTCCTCCGCCGGGGCATACTTGGAAGCTGACCTGGAGCCTTGTTCAGACCGAACAAGGAACTTTCGGGGATGCAATCCGGCAACATCAATTTCAGGCGGTAGCCCCCAAAAGACCTAGCGTACGCGGCCCTATAAGCAGCCAGGCCGTATGCGTGTCCAGTGATGAGTACATAGCCGCCGCTGAGTCAAAGCTTAATACCAAACAGGCGGCTGAAAAGCGGAAGCAAGAAAATGCTGCGAAGCGTGCAAGTGCGAAGGAAGTGGCGGCGAAGGCCCCACAAGCTGCCGTGTCAACCAGCAAGCAGACTACCGCGGCCACCAGTAAGCAGGGTTCCTCGATTTTCAGACGTCCACGCTGCGGAAAGCGCGCAAAGAGAACCCCAAGCGAGTCTAGCGGATCATATTCCTCATCGAACCCGTCCGACGATGATTCAGATTATAGCGCTTCTGATGCAACTGAATCCGGCGATAATCCCCACGACAAGCTGCTGAACCAATTGGCTGCCTTTCGCACTGGTATTCCATCCAACGCAGCATCCTATATTGGACAGTTTTTTGCGGTGTATTACGATAAAACTTACTACTGGGACAAGGTGCTCAAGATTGATGTCGACGCGGTGGGGGTTGACCATGTGTTCCACTTTACTTTTCTCACCAGGAAATACAGTGGCACCGCGACGACATGGGTGTACCCGGGCAACCCGGACAACGAAACTATCGATGCGAAGCGAATTTTTATGGGGCCGGAGACGCCACAGCTATTGCCAGCGAAGGAATGGATCGTGAAATTCTCAATGGATGCGGCGGCGCAAAGGGCTTACGAGCTGCTCAGCTCCAATGGGCTGCCTTTATGACTATGGGTATGGTTCAATTGATTCTTCTATTTTGATAATATTTTCTGATGTAAAAATGGTTATTTGACTGGCATAAAGTGTAATAATTTGGTGCTAAACGCA
>JASANE010005716.1:0-17578 GCA_030248225.1 Trileptium ribeirensis | reverse complement strand
TCGGTGCATTCGATATAGTGTAAGAGGGGTTCCCCGGTAATGGGATTCACTACCTTCTTTAGTACTACACCACTTACTGATACAGTGTATACTAACCCATTCTTTACCTACAGGTCCACGTTTCACATTCTCTTGTAAGATACTTTAGTGTTAATTACGTTGTATGTTAATGAAAACAAATCGTAAGCTCGAGCCTACTAAAACATGTTTCCGTTTGAATACATTTTTATTTTTTCTGATTGCGTCGAGCTATTCCCGTATGCAGGGTTGCTACAAATAAGAATAGAAACATAAACCCATGAATCATATTTCGTTAAGTACGCTGTGTGTTAAAACGGAAACAAAATGCGTGAGATCACGTTCGCTCCCGAACACATCGCAAAATACCATTACAGTAACTTAAGCACGTACAAACTTAAATGGAAACCTTAGATACCTGAAGCTATATAGCATCAGCATGGGTACAAATATAATGAGAATAACACTGCTGACCTGTCCACAGTGGGGGGTGGGAGGACGCCCCCCACTTTCCAAATCCCCCATGTTCGTGAGATTTTCCCCCATGTCCGTCCCCCCAACTCGGCCGAAACCCCCCATGTTCAACTAATTCCAAAAATTTTTTATGTCTGAAAATTTGTGTTTTTTGTTTGCAAATTGTTTTTTAAACATTAATTACCACTATTTATAATGCTAAAATATTGTTTTTTAGCTTGAAAGTACGTTCACAGTAGTAAAAATGCATGAAAATATGGAAATATTTTGTATTTTTAAGCAAAATTTATCCCCCCACTTTGAAATTCCCCCCGAGAATGAACATGGGGCCCCCCGAAGTTCCCCCCCCCCACTTTTCGGAGGGTTGTGGACAGACCAGCACTGAAGTGTAACACGTTAACTCACCTGAAAGGCAACAATATAACGCCCAGAATCAGCGGAGTACCATTGTCTTTGAGATTCCGCAGCCAATTTTTGGAACCGCTAGCCACAATGTTCTTCAACGGAAAAACAAGTGTTCCAATGAGAGCCGCCCATGCCATAGGTTTAACTGAAATATTTGAATAATTTGTAATCATGTGATATGTATATACATCTAAAGTGGTGGTGGCATGCTGTAATCTTTTGTATGTGTTTAGTAAATACTTGTCACAAGAAATGAGTGCCTGCTGATACCGACAACAGCAGACGAAAGTCGGTGATCCGTTTCAACCCATTGAAAACAATGTAAAGTATATATTGAAAAAACACTAATAGTTAGTAGTTCAACGGTTACAATTTCCGAGAAATTCAGAGTGACTTATACAGTTTGAAATGTTTTTGATGATTATCTATAACACGTTATAAATGGCCCTGATAAAACCAACTGCTTAATGATTGTGACGAGAGAACGAAACATAATCTTTCCTATCAGTATTAGTACCACACCAGTGAAAGTGAAAGAAAGCGAGCCTGGATCAACTAAATTTTTTATTTGTCATCATATATACTTAATCACCTGTTTATTTGATGTATATCAGTTAAAACCTTCGAAACGCCTGAGTACTTATAATGCAGTTCTGACAGGAGCTAAGGAAAACCAACACGTGTCACAAAAATTATAGTTTATCTAAAGGCCGCAAAATAACGCATTACCAAAAAAGTGACGTTAAACAAAATTTTATTGGTAGACCAAGTTCGCCGACGATCAATCGTAAATCCTTTGAAAGGCCTGACGCGGCGTCGTACATTGATGTTGGATTTTAGATAGTGAAACCGTTGTATTAACCGTACCGAAAACTGGGTAGCGTAGATGAAAAAAGCTACATATCTAAAAAATTACAGAATCTGTTACCACTAGTGAAAAGACCCGTGACGTAAGCGACCATAATCAGCGATGTGGGATAACGCACTACACGTCGACGTGAACACTTCGTCAGACGTTTTGGTCGTCAATTTGGTATTCAATAGTTTCTACGGTGCTAATGAGTTTGAACAGAGGCCTACCATTGAGGAGGTCTCCCGTGCAATCACACGTCTCAAACATAACTTGAACGCTGAGAACTTGAAGCTGATGTGATCACATCAATACATCTTCAGATGCGGTGGACTTGTCCTAATTAATCGTTCGCTTAAACTCTTTAACCAGATCTTAAGACAGGAGCAATTCCCGTTGAGAGGCAAACAACTATTCTCCTTCTACTGCCAAAGAAATGAGACCGCTTATTGTACGGCAATTACAGAGGCGTCTGATTACAGAGCTGCTAATAATCTGTCTAAAGGTAGTGGTGACGACTATTCCTTCCAGCATCTAGAACCATTGGGTGATTAAACCGGCGTTTGTTGGTCAGATTTCCACTCTGACAAGGATCCCCGAAACTAGCCGTGAATATCGGAGACCATCCTGTTTCTCTTCTCGACTTCAAAGCAGCGTTCGACTCCGTCAATGGAACATCTCTATTTAATATAATATGTTCGGGAAGCGTGCCCGCAATATTGCTTAATGTTGCGAAATCGAAGTATGTTACTACATTATACTCCAAGGTTCGTCTCGATAATGGGGATAGAGACGCCTTCAGAGAAAATCCGGAATTCGACAAGTTTCTATCTTGTCCACCGTTTTGGTCCGCTCCGCTATGCCGACGACTGGGTGAACCTCCGCGCACTCTCAGGCGAAACAGACGTTGCCGTGTACTCGTCCACTAAAAATCCATTATGGTCCATTACACAGAAGCTGTACTTTTTATGAAACCATGAGAAACTCTCTGCTCATATTCGACCGAGCTAGCACAGTAGCAGCCAACGTCGGCGTATTTGACAATTCAAACAAGATGAAAGATATGACTTGCTGCAGAAACACTAATACTTGATTAGCTAAAATGCAAAAGAACGCCTGGAGGTGGTCAGATGTTTCCGCTACTTTGGCAACCACTTTACCGCTATCGGCCAATCTTGTGTTGAAATACAGAATTCTATCGCTACACCACGGGCTAATCTTATCCAAGCTCGGGCTTCGTTCTGCGGGCACAAAAACCATTGTCGAATGGAGGCGGCCGCATCGAGACGGAGACGCAAGCTGTATGACAGCGCGCTCCGACCAGGCTTGATGTTTGCGTAAGATACCTGTTAATCGAAACGAAGAACATATTTCGAAAAGTTTTGATGGTGTATAATACTGAAACATACAAGGCTGACTTGACAGGTCTTCTGCGAAGACGTCAGCTTCAGTAGCCGGTTATAACTACACATGCCTAGACGAATCTTTTCGGCCCTATCTCATGACCAGTCCAAACGACAGCGAGAAAGATCTTGTGAGTACTGCCAGCGGATAGTGTCGACATACCACTCAAACCATGGCACTTGAATCCCTTTAGGAAACGGACAAGGAAGCCTGAAGATCAGCCGTTGTGGCGGAGGTTGATCTCAAGTGACAGGCTGACCCAGCGATTGGACTAGCCAGTTAAGACACCTCATATCCCCCTGCGACGAAACATTACAGGAACCATAGGTCTACGACAGCAATAATGTTGTATTAAGCGTGGTCCAAAACTGATACTATGACGGGGTGCTGTTTGTACCTCGTAATAACATGTCAGAAAGCAAAAAATTGCCGTTATGTGAAAATAGGTAGACACCCTATTTGGACCCATAGCGACCCAGGGAGTCGCCCGACAAAAAAGTGATGTACATCAAAGTTGTAACGCTTGATGAACATATGTCGGAAATGTGGTCTCCGTTTTTCACGGTCAAGTATCTATCTCGAGATATAGGTCAGGAAGCACAGCCAAATTTAGAAAATGTGACCCATGACCCTTTGCGACCCATTTTGTTTCTGAACACGTGGTCGGCGGGTTTAGTATCTAACAAACAGAATGCTTTGTGAAGGGACATCCGTCCTGTGATGAATTATGATCTCCACGCACGGACAAAAAGAAATTTTACGGCTTTTGCTATTAGCAAAGCTACAGCTAGAAACTTAAGATTTTGTTATGAATAGTGGAAATAACCCGTGGTTGACCTGGGAGAATCTAAATTCTGGCCTGGGGAAGATGCCGAAACACGGGGGAGAAGGGCCCTCGAAAATCCTGGGCCTCATCTTGCCACTGTTGAAAGACCAGCTGTTAATGCTTAGGTCGTTGTATTACACTTATAATTTCAAGTAGTACATCACATAAGCAGCCAAAATGAATCAAAGTTAAGCCAAAACAAATCTGTGAGTTATATGAAAACAACTGCCAACAAGCAATATGAAATATATATTATAAAACGATAATAATACTACACAAAAACGTCAAATTTTGCTATTTCAGAACATAAATTCCATGACTGAAATAAAGCCACATATTTTTAAAATTTTACCACAAGTTCTAAAATTAAAATGTTAGCTAGTTACATAGGTACGAGACGCCAAATTACCAAATGCGTGAAATAACAGGAAAACCGCCGACACAGCAATCAGACACAACACAAGAAACACAAAAAGGGCAACGTTGTATAAAGCATAACGAAACGGCTGTTCGTCTCCTTCAGGTATAAAAAATGACAATTTCTTCTTAGACGTCGCCATGTTGTTTAAACGGGATGAAGCAAACGTTATAAATAAAAGTCACTGAAACAAGAAGACACTAGTTACCAGTACAGCGAGACCAAGCTGGGTAGTATGGTTACTTTACGACGACTAGTATGAGGTTGCAAATTGAACTTCACCCCCTCTCTTCATTGTTCGGAAAAGCAGTCATAGAACTGCATTAGATTAAAGCTTACATGACGGCCATGTTTGACACAATGCAAATACGTAGAATTACCAAACAGGCCGGAACATTCTATATTTAAAAATAACTTTAAAGAAAAAATATACACATATCGCTTTTATTGTATGCAGTAACCGCGAACATCTAACCTTATTAACTAAATCAACCTTATTGAAAAATGCTAAAATTAGATTTTTAGCGCCAAAAGATGTTAAGAAGAGGGGGAACGACATACCGAATATAACTGTAAGACCTCGATGTAAGGTATTTTTTGGGTATTTTACTCGGTATTTGTCGAACAATATTAGAAAATACCAGGGATCGACCGGTATACCGGTACCGGGGTACCGGTACCGGTAAAAAACTGCCGGTACCGGTACTAAAATTTTTACTATCTTACGGATAAGAACAGCGACAATGTTTAGTTGCAAATCAAGTGACTCATTTATCATTTGTTGACATGTATACGTATTTATTTCTAATTCCTTCACTCGAATTTTGAACACGTTTGAAGATGAACATTTGGAACAGAGCGTTGTTGCAGTAAATGATGTTTTTGTTCGAATGTTTTGATTTTTGTTTTTACTTAGGTGACGTCATTGAGTTGTAGCGGTGGTGTATTATATAACACACTATCGATTTGAATGCTGACGCAGGGTGGTTTGAAGCTGATTGCGGTAGCAGGATGGTTCTCAAGAGCAGCTGGCATATTTGGGGGGTATGCAATAGTGTAGCGGAGGATAATTTAGTTGCTGATTGCGATATAATGTCGGGAGCAGCTGGCATACTGGCTGGCAGCTGGGGGGGCGTGCAATCGTGTAGCTGAGGATGGTTTGGTTCGAGGCTAGTTCCGCCAAGATGTTGTAGGGAGCAGTTGGCATATCTAGAGTCTGTGAAATCGTGTTGCGAGGGTTGGTTCAGAGGCTTATTCCGGTAGGATGTTGTCTGAACAGAAAATTAACTGTCACTATTGATTTGATCATGATTTATCTCGTGCCATATATTAACGAAATTAAACGGTTGAAAGAGATATTATATTTTCTTTTTCATCTGCTAATGTCTGTAATTGGTCAAAAAAGTTTAGTTGCATAACAAAACATGGAAAATTTGCATAGTTTTGCTTAGTTGACAGTTACAATTGTTTTATGAATGACTGACACAATAACCTGTATACTCAGTTGACAGTTTCTGAGAATAACGCGTCTAACATGCCACGTCCACTAAGTGCGTATATACGGACCAAATGTGGCATATCATATCATTTATCCTTGAGCACGGTAAATATCCTTTTTCAGCTCGCCCAACGATATCTTGCGTGCCCCATTGGGAGTGTGCAAAGCGAACGTCTGTTTAGAACAGCCGGCGACGTCAATTGTGTAGAGCGCAACCGTTTGCTCCCAGAGAATGTGGATAAGCTACTGAGACCGAAGTTCAACTTAAGGGCTTGCCACTACAATAGCTTGGCCCTGCCCAAGGAGTAGAATGTATAAATTACCATATACCAGTTTGGTTTTTGTTCTGAAACTTTGGGACACATACGTATGTACTTGCAAACTGAAAACATTGTTACAGAAGAAAAGTTTCCATATGAATATGGGTTATATACAATTTTAATGGACAATTATTGCATTTATAAATGTTGTTGTTACGTTGATTTTGAACATTTTGAAAATAAAACTTATGAATATCTACGTGTTATCTTTTTCACCAGAAACATGCATATATCAGAGTATAACTAAACGAGCGAAACTTTTTTGGCAGACAATTTGGGTACCGGTACCGGTTTACCGGTATTTTTTCAGTACCGGTACCGGTACCGGTAAATTTTGGTACCGGTCGATCCCTGGAAAATACCCAACAAAATTTAAAAATAACCAGAAAAATACCCAGTGTTTTACACATAAGTGTCGAAAAAATAATACATTCCTTACTCGTTTCTTCGTATTTTAGTCACAAACTTATTCATATTATGATATTCAACACAAAAACTACTAAATTTGCTGTATACCTCTTAACATACGAATTGTAGCACTTAAATTAATTAAATGCATAAATCCCCATAACGGAAAATATCTTTTAGTTATACCTATAATATTTAAATGAAAGCACATACACGTAGCGTAAGTTGTTATCAGCAATACTGCAAAAACAACTTATACTGACCTATAACTAGTGTAGAAAAATTTTACTCAACTCTTTATATAAAAATACCCAGCCAATTACTCAGATTCAAATTTGAAAAAAAAGCCCTGCCACGATGCCCGAGAGTTTAATAGAAAAATATCCATAGAATCTATATATGTTTTATCTTCATCATTTTAAAACTTGTCCCACATCTCGAAAACAACTTATCTGGCAGAAAGCATTTATACAGCAAACTTGCGGGGTTCCGCTGCATGGTGGAGGAGGGGGCTTAACCATCATGTCCGCCAGCTGACCCCTATTGGCCACCACCACCCACAAACTTGAAACAATTAAATTTTTGATTTTGAAACCAATAAATTTTTATCTCCGACCAACATGAGGTGCATTTCAGCGAATTCTAGTAATTTTGCCCATCCCAGTCGTAATACAGAAACAGCGATGTATGTAAAACGACACATATGTAAATGTATACATAATATACATATATAATACCTTATATTATAATATATCTATCAAATATCTGGGCTCTCCACTCGCTGAAGATTTTGCCAGGGGTATGAACCAGGGGGCCTGGTTCCAAACCGGGGGCGTCCGATTTTGCAAGGGGACATTTTGCCAAGAGAAAAACAGTTAAAAATTGTGTCAGAAACGCTGCCAAAACGCTTTTGATGGAGAGAAAAGCTATTTTGAAACAAATTTTGACAAAACTTGCTAAACTTTTGGCTTCAGAACGGAATTTTAGTACAAATTTTGATCAAATTTTTTGCACTTTGGACCGATTGGAAACAAAAAAAATTTCCAAGAGGCGGTGAACCGGGGGTCACCTATTCTGAACCAGGGGGAACAGAAAAATGTCAGCCCCCCAACTTGGATAGCCCAGAATATTTACTACACACCTCCCCCGATCTTGGGTGTCAGACTTGACCCTGAGCGCCCCCTCCGTCAGAGGTACGAGGTGTTTCTTTCGCAGTCTTAGTATTATACAAAGAGTTATAACTTAAGGATTCGAGGGCCTCATATGGCGAAAATCATACAGTTTCTAATTCATATCGGTTATGTTAGATTTTGTGCAATAATTTATAAAGAATAATGGTCAAATTAGTACTGTGATATGCAAAAGCAAAAAATCCACGAGTTTAATCAGTTCTATTTGCGATTGACTCAATTCGATTTTGCACTCTAGGTTATAAAACAGAACTGAACTTTACCACAAACAATTTGATTTTAAATTATATTGATTAATGTCCAAACTGAAATCAAATTGAAATTTGGTGAGTGAAATTTAATTCAGTGGTTTAATATCTAGCATATTTTACACTCGATTTGGGCTTAACCTATCAGTTTTGTGATGAAGGCACAACAAAGTAAAGACTAGGGCGGTGACACATGGTTCTTGGTCGATTAGTCCTACTCGTAGGACTCCGTGTCATTATACGATTCCTTCTTGGAACATTTTGGTGCCGTTTTCGCGGTTTATTCTTGCTCGTTTCCAATGTTTTCAGCCACACGTTTTGGAAAAGCACCGCTATGATTTCAGATTCGTTTCAGTTAATTTTGCCTGAGTGAGCCATGCTTTATATATTTTTCTCAAACTCAGGGTTGAGCGCACTATTATTATAGATAATTATTTGCTACTTAACGTTAGGTTAATATTAGTTAATTCCTCTTGCGAGGTTTATACGAAGCTAAGGAGGGAGGGATATAATAAGTAAATTGGTGACCATCCAGGGGTTTTTAGGTATTTTTGGGAATTTCGGGCGGGTTTGGACCGGAAACCCCCCGGTAGTCTGGTAATCCCCTAACATCCTCATTTGTTGGTTAAGCATCTTGCACGGATGCTCCCAAGTCTAAATATGGAAGTGCGCTCAAGAGGCTAGCGGGGAACGTTTTAGGTGGTGAACGCCTTCACCCCACGGCCGAGGCCCTTAACTTTGCCTCTTGAGCACGCAACCATATTTGTTTTAAGTCCCGAACGAAATAGGGGAGTGCTCTCAAGAGACTAACGAGGGACGTTTTAAGTGGTGAACCCCTGAACACCACTGACCGAAGCCCTTTAATTTTGCCTCTTGAGTTCACGCCCGTTTTTATCCCGGTTTTGTGTCCATACCCTTTTTCTATTTCTTTCGTACCATTCACCCCCTCGTTTGACACCGCGTCTTCCACTGACGCTTTTCCTTTTCCGTTTTATTTTCATTCATTAACCGACCCCCATTTCCTGCCCTCTTTTCTGTTTCTTCTTTCGTTATCCAACCCTAATTTATATGGTCTTTTCTTTCTTCGTTCTGCCAAAGAGAGTTCTTCGGATTTCGGAACCCCCGACCCAAAATAAAAATTCCCTGAAAATAATCGTGATTAGCCAATATATGCATACAAGTTATAAACACAATAACTGTTTTCAATTAATTTTATTTCTTTTTGTTACCGGTTTCTTCCGGTTTTTATTTATTTTTTCTTCTTTTGGCATTTTCCAAATAATTGAGTTCATTTATTGTTCTTGTCGTATCCGATGTTTGGGGATTGTTATCGTATCAAGGTGTCGTTTATATACCGGTTCGTTGACTTCGTCATTAACTACCGAATTGTGGTTACCGGTATTGTCGTTGGTTACCGGCATTGTCGTTGATTCATCATTATTGGTTACCGGTCTCTTGTTCACCGTCTACTATCTTTGTTATTGATTGCCGGTTTTGGTCCGTATCGCTTCGTTGTCGATCAGTTGAATTGCTCTTTGTCGCCAGTTGTTTTTGCTTGCACCGTTTCGCCGAATGCTTTTCCCACCGATTGTTTTTGGGAAGTCATTTTTTTGTCAATTTCACTGTGTTTTTACCGGTTTCGCATCGATTTCATTGTTTCACTAATTTTCGGTATCATTTATTTACTGGTTGTTCAAATTATTGCTCCGTCATTGAGTTGAGTCGTCGTTGTAATTTATTATACCGGTTGTATTAGTATTGAGCTCTTGTTTCAATTGTTATTGCCATATTTGTCGGATCGATTCTTCTTGTAGATCGATCTATTTCCTTTGTCGGTTTCATGGAGTTTTTGTTAATTTTGTATCAATTTTATTGCGAGTTGGCTAAAGGTTTCGATATTTCCGGAAAGTTAACATCGGTCCTTTTATAATTCCAGAACAAGGTAAGGAAGCGCGTCCGGACGGCTCGCAACCTCTTCCTCTTGTTCTTTCAGTAAAATTGGTCGACAGTTGGGTATTCCTTGCATGGACTTTGTGTGTCCATGAATTGTTGGCTTATCTTTTTGTTCGTCGTTTATAAGACCATTCTTTTTGTCACTGTTTGCTAATTCGATCCCTTGGTCACAGACTGCTAACTCGAATTCGTTTGGTTCTCCGATTGTACGATCGTTCTTTCGATAACTGATTAGTACCCCAGTTGTACGATTATTCTTTGGTTCATCGATTGTCTTTACGATTCTCCGCGTACTTAGGATCTTGTTGTTTTAGGAGTTGCTCGCTTGGCTTTACTATCCACCGCGTTGTCGTTGTACTCCGATTTGTTTGGTCGCTCATTGTTTCCACTTCTTTGCGTCATTTATGCTCTACTAGATATCTTTCTTTCCATACATTTTCTCTTTTTGCGATAAATGCGTCCGTCCTTTCCATGTTTTCGCTGAATACCTTTTGGATTGCTCTAATTTCCGCCAATACGTGACGTCTTGGTATATCTGCATTTGGCTCATATATTGCAAATTTGTTTACAGGGTTGCCTAGCGCTTCGGCCAACTTCTCGTCGATTTGTTCATCTTTGGTTTTCTTACTAATCGCGCGTTCGATTGGTTGCATACTGCTCTATCTAGGCTCTATTGTATCTGATGTGTCCACTTTTCTAGTTCTTCCCTTCTTTTTCTTTTCTCGTACTCTTTTTGGATTTGCTGTTTTTCTTCTTATGTGGTTTTCTGTAATTTCCTTCTTTGTCCACAAAATACCGTTTCGACCACGTCGTCGTACCGTAAGCGAATTCTTGTTTATGTTCTTTCTCCATTCTTACCACAATATTCATATCGAATCCATACCTTGCTGCTTGTTCCTCGCTTCTTTCGGTGAGCAATTTGGGTTTCTTGGGTTTTCGTAACCATGGCGCTGTTTTTTGACTTGAGGCTTGTTCCATCCTTTGCGGATTTTTTTTCCTTTCTTTTGGTTTTGTTTCTTTTTGTTGTTGGTAATGTAATAGAGTGTTCCATATTAGGTGTTCTTCCTTTTTTTTCTTGCGTATTGATGGTGCTGTCCTCTTCTAAATACCATTACGCTAGGTTCACATTGTTGTCTTGCTGGCAAATAGTATCGTTTCGGTTCGTTTATCAAACTTGGACCTTCTGGATTTCGCAATCCTGGTCGACTGTATTCGCGTCTTCGTTCCAAAGACTTCTTCCGATGCTCACATGGTTCTGAGTTTTCATGTCTACTTTGTTCGGCTGTTTTTCGCGTTTTGTGGCTCGTCCTTTGGACCTCTTGAGCATTTTTGTATACCTTGTTCTTTTCTGGTTTCTTCCGTCAATTCTTTTTGTTGTTGGGAGTCTACTCTTTGTGACAATTGATTAGTGACTTCATATGATCCGGCGCCTTCTTTTTCTTTCATTTTTCTTACTACTTCCGCGAATGATAATTACTCGTGCCCTTCGTGATTGATTTCTTCAAGGATTGACGCATCGCTTAGTATCGTTTCTTCGTTCGGTTTATTTACCACTATCTGTTGCTTCTGTTCAACTTTTTGTGTTGGCTCTTCGGCTTCGTTTTGGTACCGCGAACCTTCTGCTAACGTTTTCCAAAGGTCATCTGCGGCCGCTAACGTTTTCCAGAATTCGTCATCTTTACGCTTTGCCTCTTCTTGTACTTCTGCCATCGTTATCTACTGTTGCTTTTTTCGTAATGCGATTTGACACACTTCCGTCGATATGTCTTCGATGTTCTTTGGTTATATTTTACTGTTTCTTTGCTGTACTCCACTTGATCTCGCTGGTTGATTGTTCGTTTGTTCATTTTGCTAAACCGGTCGACTTGGTACCATTCTATATCGGTTTTGAGTCTGGTGTTGGTTCTCTGTTCGCATTCCTCTTGCACTTTGTCCAACGTTTCTTTAAGAACATTGTTCTGTTCTGTAGCCCAACTTTCCACAATTGTCGCACCTTGGTGGCGTTCGGTCCGTCAACGTTTGTCGATTTGTCACTAACCCTGGCATTCTTTGCTGTTGTGAATTCATTTGCAGTTGCGTTTGTTGCTGAGATACTTGCATCGGGTACATCACTTGCGGCGTTGCTTGTTGCGTTCCCATTGGTCCATAGTATGGTTGCACCGGTTGCTAACAACTCATATTTTTCTGTGGTTGTATCACTGTTGTGGGCATCGTCGACGGTTACATGATTTGTTGTTGTTGTGGTTGGGGTACTTATATTGATTGATTGTACATTCGTTGCGGGCACCATTGCGTTCGGTCTTTGCAATCTCGGTCGCATTGCTTGTTGGTCTCGTCTGGTTTGCACTCGTTCGACTCGACTGGATCTCTCCATATATATCTCGGTCGTTGCTCACTCGTACCTTGCAGTCTCTGGGTCAGTTGTTGATCCAGGTTCTCGAGTGCTTCGGCTTTTTCTGATAGCGTCATAAAAGTTTCTTCTTTTGTCGCACATAAGCGGTTTCTGATTTCATTCTTTAATCCCGTTATTAGTGCAGACTTGAGGACCTCTTCGGCAATTGACTCAGGCACGTCTTTCGTGGTCAGGT
This sequence comes from Trileptium ribeirensis, assembly GCA_030248225.1. Lineage (NCBI taxonomy): Eukaryota > Metazoa > Nematoda > Enoplea > Enoplida > Thoracostomopsidae > Trileptium > Trileptium ribeirensis. Next base: position 4,978 of record JASANE010005716.1, on the reverse strand, counting down.
TTCGTGCTGCTTCTATTCGCAGCTCATCCACGAAGTATTTAACTGTTTTTGTTTGCCGTAGGCTTTTAAATTTATTCACGCGGTTCGTCAATGTTTTTGGTACATCTAGTCGTTCTTTAAACTTTTTGATCCATTCACCATAGTTGCATAATTCTTTAGCATTTTCAAGTGTCAATACTTCTAAGTATTCTTCTGCTTTTCCTCGAATTGTTGCTTTGAATATTCGGAGTTTTTCTTGTTCATCGTCAAAACCGTCTTGGGCCAAAGCTTTTTTCAAGTTATTTGCGGACTTCTCGAAACTCGTTTCGCCCTTACACGGTTGTAGGTTTCACACTTCGGTTTCGATCTTAACCAAAATCACTTGACCAATCGCTTGTGGTGTTGCGTTTGGTACTTGTGGCGATTCTTTGGTTGCCACTTTGATCAACGCTTAGATCAATCGTTGGTTCATTGTTATTAGGCTCATTTTGTTGGTATTGATTCATTGTCACTTGCTGCGGTTCTTGATATTGGTACACGTATGGTGTTGCTGTTGCTAGTGGTACTCCAGGATTGATCACCGAATTGTTTGCAAGAAATGGGGTTTGATTGTATTGAAGGCTACTGGTGTTGTAACAAAGCATTGATGTGCACCGCTTTGTGTTGCACCGGTTGCTATTCTTTGGTATTGACTCCATGTGCTCGTTGTTTAAAGTACGCGGCAACTTGTTGTCATGTACGGAGTTTGTACTTGGTTGTACATATTCGCCATTTGAGTTGCACCGGAATGTGGTGTTTGTTTTTGGTTCCATGCATTCGTCGATTGGCTTACGCTAATTTGTTCTTTATTTGCGCCGAATCCTATCTGATTTACATTGGATTGCACTTGATTTATATCGCCTTGCAATAAATTTGCGACTTGACCAAACTGTATTCGATTTGTCTCAATTCGTTCTTCATGTATACCGAATTGATCAAGATTTGAGTCAATTTGATCACGGTTTGAATTAAATTGTTGCCCGTCGCGACTTTGCCCCGATGTTGATTGCAGTTCTTTAAGCATTTCCTGCAATTCTTTATTTTGTTCTTCTTTCGTAGCCACTTGGGTCTGGATTTCCAATATGTCTTCTTGTGCCGATGTCACCTCTTCACGAGCTTCTTGTAGCTGCCTTTGAATGTTGTTCTTTGCTGGTTCTTGAGCCTCTTCGCGTTGCCGTGACAAAGTAAGTAGTTCTTCGGCGTTTCTTTCTATAGATCTTGTATTCGTGCCAGCGATTGTTCTGTTAGTTGGTGGAGTTGTGGTGTTTGTTTTTCCGGATCCATAGCTTCTATTTGCTTCTGTTACAATTGTGCAATTTCCTGATCCTTCTTTTCCAAATCTTGTTTCCGCAGCTTCCACTGCTCTTTGAACGTTTTGACTTCTTTAGTATGGGCTTCCTGTACCTTCCTTCGTTTTTCATGTTCAGCGTTATATGTTTATGTCCATATTCTTTTGTTTGTTTCGATCGTTTTGTTTGCTTCATCAATCTTCTCTAGGATCACATTTGGAATCATTTTGATTTCTGCGAACACTGGTTCTTTCGGTACGAACGATTCTTTTTCGTACATGTCTAGTTTCATTTTCTGATCTATCAATGCTTCCACCACTTTCTCATCGATTGTTATTAATTCGGGCCTTTGTATTACTTGTACCGACTCAGTCTATGCTATACTTGATTTACTATGGTGGTGTCGTTGTTCTGGTCCTGATAGTTTTCTAGTACTCGTTCCTTCTATTTCTGACGTTGGTGTTGAATTCGAAAATCCACGTGTACTACCCGTTAAACGTTCGCTTGAGGACCATTGTCTTGATATACCAATCGGTGGTATTATTATCGGTTCCGGTATTTTGAACGTTGGGGTTGTTGTTTGTTGCGCCGCTTCAGCTTTTGTAACCGGTATTGTTTCTGCCGATCTTTTAGCATTACTTCCGTATCCATGTTGTTCTTGTGATAGTTTCGGTCCTTTTTTGATTGGAGGATCGTTGCCTCTTACGAATAGTTCTTCTAAGCTTCCCGCTTGCTGTATTGGTTTCGGTGTTTTCACTGGTTGTTGTAGTGGAACTTTTTCATACCGTCTTGGGATTGCTCCTTTGCTTCGATCTATCGGTTCTTTTGGAGGCGGAATTTCCTGACGTTGTTGTTCTGTCCGCCTTCGATGCTGCTCATCCCGCATTCTTTTTCGAGTTACTCGTTCGAGTTGTTTCCACAACGCCCGATCTGTTTGCTCTTGCCGACGATGTGCCCATTCTTCATTTTCTTTCTTTGTTTATAATCTTTCTGGTCTTGCTCTCGTTCTTCGGTTGTTGGTCTAACGTTTCTATCTTCGTCCGCGAAATTTCCTTCCGACCAATCCATTACACCATGAGCAAATTAGATTTTCTGTTCGTTATTCAGCTATTTGACGATTTCTACGTCTAGTCCATATTTTGCTGCTTTTTCTTCGCATTGCGATTCATTTTGTCGTAAACAGCCATGGTGCGCCTCTCACACTTGGTGCCGATCCACCTGGCACTTGGGACAGATCCTTGTTTTCGTAACGTTTTCATGATGGATAGTAGTATTTCGGTTGTTGTTCTGACCATCTGCTCCTACTCGATGAGTCTCGCGATCTTGGTCGTCTCGATTGGTGTCTTCGTTTCGAAGACTTCTCTTCTCGGCGCTTAGGCGGTTCAGAGCATCTGCGTCTACCTTCTGTAGCCTCCCGACGTAAAGATCTCGATCTACCTTGTTCCGCTTTTTGTGGTTATTTCGGAGTCTCGAATTTTTGTTCTTTCTTTTGTTGATCTTGTTCCACTAGCCGCTGGACGGTTTCGTAATGTCAAGCTATTGGTTTTCCCTATTGTTGTTCTTTTATCTTCCGTATCCATTCCGTTAGTATATAGTTCATTATCCTCTTCCTCATAATCAAGGTTTTTCTCAGGAGGTTCGATTTCTTCCGGTGGTGTTGGGTCAACTTCAATTGGTTCTTCACTTGATGTTGGTTTCAGTGTTGTTTCGCTTTGTTCTGTTGTGCTTTCCCCAAACTGCACTCCCCGCTGGACTGACCTTGAAAGGCGGCCAAGCGCACCGGGTTGTACTGTCGGTTCGGCACTTTCTTTCGATATCGTTTCTTGCTCCATTGCGGCTTTCTGCATTTGTGCTTGCTACAGAACTGACCCCGAAAGGCGGCCAAGCTCATTAGTTCGCACCTCCTGCGTATCACCGCTTTTTGGAACTTCTCCCTTCGGATCATCTTGTTGTTCTTTTAAGCTCGTTGTTTCCAACGTATCCCAAAAATCGCCTTTTTCTTTGGTTTCTTTTTGGCGTTCTTCTTCTGTTGTCTGTCGTATTTCTTTCTGGGCATACGTTTGTTGGTAAGCTCTGACCCGTGTTGCTATTTGTTCTTGATTTTTCTCTCTTCCCGCTTCTCTCCGTATTACATCGATTTCTCGCTCGATCTTGTTGGTTTCAGAAAATCCACCACGATTCATTTCGATATCGCCAATTTGTGCTGAGATTACTGCTCGCTGTTTCATAAGTTCGTTCAGTTTATCTTGGTTCGTTTTGGTCCATGATATTTCGTTGCAGTATCTTGCGGAAACGTCACCATCTTCCCGATAATTGACTTCTTCTTGAATATGACTGAACAGTTCTTGTTCTTCTGTTTCTTTTCGTTTATTTGCCACAGCTTGAATTTATTTATTTCGAATCTCTACTGTTTGACTTGGTCGAAATTCGTAAAAGATATTGGCGAATTGTCGTTGCTCGCCCAGATTCGGTTTTATCTTTTCATCAAATTCGTCTTGAATATTCATAAATGCCACCATTTTCTTCAATTCTTCGTCAATTGATTGCGGTCTTGCTTCAATTCGTACTTTTGACGTCCGGTGACATGGATACTTCTTTATAGTTTTCTCGATCAAGCCTCAAACTTCTTTAGTTTGTGTTCTATTGATCGCTGTCGCTCGACACGCCATTACAAATAATACTGGAAATAGTATCGTTGCGTCACGACCATACTGCACTACCTGTGTGATCGTCCATAAGCTTTCTTTCCATTGTCCTCATTGATATCTAGATCGTGTCGCGGCGGATAGCTTTTTGCTTTTTTGAATCTTTTCGCAGCATTCCACTGAGACGCACCTTCTTTTGAAGACGTAATGTTCCAACAATTTTGTCATCATACTTCTTTGTTCGCCCAGCTATTTTTGTAATTCGTCCATATCCATTGTCGTCAGTATTGCTGGATAGAGTTGATCTTTGAATAACGCATTCCATATGGCTTTTTCATATTCGACGTCGTTCCACATTATATATTCCCACTTTCTGGCTTTATTTCTTTATAAATCACTTCAGGTATTCGTCCATTCAATTGTGAAATGTCAATGATTCCCAATTCGCCCTCACTTGTCTGTATTGCGACATATCGAACATGCTTCCTGGACTTTGAGCTCGTCGTATTGTACCAAAATTCACCATCTATCCACGCTAAGCAATCGGGGTGAACACCGTGTTCTTCGCAGAATTCTGCGATTCTTTCCGGTGTGAACGCCTTGAGTTTGTACGCTGGGATTTTTGCCACCACCGTTGCGATCGATAGGATGTTCGCTCGTGCCAAGTGGATAATTTTGGCAAATTGCCTTGCGCTTTCTTCGGTTTCGCCTATGATTGCCATTTGTCCCGTTCTGATTTCGAATACGAACACCGTTTGATAGTTAATCCAATGTTGCCCCCATCGTGTAACGTGGAATGATGTTCTTCTATCGTTCGGACCTGGCGTAAAATTCATTTGACTCGGATTGACATTGAATGGGTTCGTCGTTGGACGGCCATTCTTCCAGTCGCTGTCACACGTTGATTCGTTTGTCGATACTCCGCTTGCTGACCGTTACTTCTTCGGTCGTTCTTTTATCACCGTTTGGTTCGTTCGTCGGTTTTGTCGATCGTAGTTTCGACCGTTCTTTTCGTCATTCGAGTTG